>CAIGRS010112552.1:0-17300 GCA_903798395.1 Fraxinus floribunda
TGAGGAGCAAGTGGAAGGATCTGAATAGTCAAATGAGAAAAATTTGAAAGAGAATTCAAACACATCACAGGCTAAGGTGACCGTTCCTATTAGAGAATATGTAGCACCTATTCCATTTCCTCAGCGATTGCATAAATATAAACTGGACAAACAGTTTTTCAAGTTCATTGAAGTGTTTAAAAAGCTACAAATTAACATTCCATTCGCGGATGCTCTAGTAAAAATGCTCAGCTATGCAAAATTTATGAACGAAATTCTCACGAACAAGAGGAAGTTGGAGGACTATGAGACTGTAATACTAATTGAGGAATGCAGTGCACGTCTATAGAATAAATTGCCTCCTAAGCTCAAGGATCCAAGGAGTTTTTACTATACCTTGTACCATAGGGGTTAAATATTTTGAACATGCTTTATGTTATCTTGGCGCAAGTATAAACTTAATGCTATTGTCTTTGTAAAAGAAACTAGGAATTGGAGAGGCCAAAGCAACCACAATATCATTACAGCTAGATGATCGCTCCATAAAGCATCCAAGGAGGATTATTGAGGATGTCTTGGTGACCTTTCTTGGCTACTGGAAGAGCATTGATTGATGTACACGAAGGAACATTGACATCGTGGGTTAATGATGAGAGCGTAAATTTCAACATCTATCAAGTGAAGAAACCTCTAGAAAAGGCTGACTTTTGCGATATGATCCAATTAGTTGAAACAGTTGTAGGTAATAGAGAAAAAAAAAAGGATTCATTCTATGACCCTCTAGTGCAGCACATGACTACCAATTATTCATCAAGGGATACATCTCGNACCAAAAGAGGTTTTGAAGGCTATAGCGGAGTTAAAGCAGTCCAATTCTATTTATCATGCTATATGAAGAAGAATACAAAGCCAAAAATAAAATTTAGAAACATGAGACGTGTCACCTGAAGATCCAACGTAGACAATTTGGTTAAGTCAAGTTAATGACGTTAAAGAAGTGCCTATTGGGAGGCAACCCAAACTTTCTTCCTTTTTATTTATTCTAATTTTGAGTTTTAGGAAAATCTAATTTATTTTAAGTTTATTTAGGACTCATCATCCATACCCCATTTTCCTCTTAGGTTGTCGATATGTTGGTTTATTAGATGTTAAAGCTAAGTAATACTTGTTCAAGTTATTTGGTCTTAATGCTTTATTTGATTTTTCAAGAACATGACGTTGCAAAATGTTTAAACCAATTTTGACCAAAGAGCCAACAAAAATAATAGGGAGTCTTTTCTTCACTTTCTTCCCCACCCTTTTTATATGCGGATTTATGATTTAAAACATTGAAAACAATGTTTAGTTTAAGTTTGAGGGTGAAAAACATGAGTTTTAATTTTATTTTTTTTGTGTTTTGTGTGATTTAATATGCCAAAAAAATTGAAAAATTTAAAGATTTTAAAAATATCTTCTTTTTTTTTTGTGCTTGTGTGAGTTAGTTGGCTTAACTGGCAATGAGAAGAGTATTGAATCATAAATTGATCTATGAGTGGTGAATAAATTGCATGCTTAGATTAATTTTTATTTGTTCATGTGAAATTTGAAATATATGGAGCACATGAATTAAGTTAAGCATTGTGTATGAATGAATTGATTTCATAATTGAATAGATTGAAATAGTGGACTAGAGATGTTAAATCCAAAATCACTAAATTTTACATCATTAGACCAAATTTAGAATAGTTTGGGGGATTTAACTGTTGTTGAAGATATTGAGATAAATGGGGATTTCATGTATGCTAAAAAAATCTTGTGTGGATTGTCTAATGTCAATAGGATGAAATTGAGTAAAAAAACTCAAATTAGATGTTGTTTTTCTTAAATTGATGTTTAATGAGGGACATTGCACTAATCAAGGCATAAAAAAATTTATTATTTTATTTGAAAATTTCACTTCGTAGTCTTTATGACTCAAGCAATTAAGCATGCAAGGGTTTTTAAAACTTGGTGCCCTATGGTCATCTAACTTAGGAGTCAATGGCCAAAAGCTTGTTACATGGGTCATTTAAAAAGTTTACGAGTGAAAATGCTTCAAATGAAGACACACCAAATGCCTTGGTTATATCATGTCCCAAACACTTATTTGGGAAGATTTGACTTTTGATAAAGGATTATTAGCCTAGTTAAGTCCTAGAGGCTGAAGCAATCAAACTATAGACAATCCTTGTTTATTGACATATTGACTAACAATTAGTGAGATTTATCTAAATTAGAGAGGTGAGAATAGTATAAAATTCAATTTCAGTTCAAACACTTGAAAAGAGAGTGGATGTGTGTAAATCTTATGAGTGATGGAGGAATATATTTGACCATTGAGAGTCGGGAATTGAAACAACTAATAAATTCATAATGCAACGCTTAATTCTTCACACACACACACACACACACACGTCAATTTTACATTATATATGTAGAGATTGATTTAGCATTGTGATTTTGAAATAAAAGCTGTGATTAGATTTAATATTATGATTTCAATCCTGATATAAAACACCAGGTTAGCTAGCTAAACCTTTTTTATTTGCTTGATTGACTGGCCACTAATTAGGTAACTAGCAGTGCATGTTTGTGTGTTTGTTAGGTTTTATTTTTGTTTGAGGACAAACAAAAAGTCAAGTTTGAGGTGTGATAAGTGCAGTTTTTATACATATTCAAGACTGTAAATTATGATATTTTATTGTCTTTTGAATAAAATTCTACCTAATGTATGTTAAATTGTATTTTGTAGGTAAAACTTTTTGTTTAATGAAGAATTGAAGAACTGAATGTAAAATAGCGAAAAATGGCAAAACTCAAAGTACGAGGACTAAATTGGCATGGGCTGCACAATTAAAAAAAAAAGTTATGGATTGACTTGCATTACATAAAAGAATTAAGCACTTGGAAAGAAGAATTACTTTAATTTGGCGTTGGAAATTATTGGGCTTCAACTTGCACTTTTATTAACTGCAATATATATGATACAAGGGTAGAAATTAGGGAGACACATTGACGCTTAGGAAAAAGGAGAAGCCAGAGGAAGAAAATGAGGCTGAATAGTGAAGAAGCCAGCCTCATTTTGGACGGAAACATGAACTTTAATTATTTAATTATATACACACAAGAAACTGGCAGTTTTGAGGAAAAGCTTTTGTGAAATTGAGTAATATATATTCACATGCAAGAGTGGCAGGCAAATATTCTTGGTAGAGAAGTGGCAGACAAATATTCTTTGTTAAATTGAGTAATATATATATTCACGCGGATTGGAGAAACTAAAGGAGGCAGTTTCACCATAAATTTTCACGTTTCGTCAATATTTGGTGATATATTTCCACTTTTTCATGTTTAAATTCAATATTGTGAGTGGCTAAATATTTTTATTGATAGATTGATGATTTAAGGTTTTTATTATATATTTAATTTCAAGATTTTCATATCATTTTGATACTTGTTAATTAATTATTATGTGTTTAATCCTTAATTGTCTGCGCAACAATTAATTGATTTGAAGATAATACTGAGACCGAGTGGATATGTATAATTCTAGCTCGTGCAATAATTGACATAGACATTATAAGAGATCGAAAGATAATTATAAGCTATGCGATCTTTGTTGAATTCCTATAGATTAATGCGTTCATATATGTGTGAATTTATTCGGGCATATGAATAGGATTAGTGTTGTTTGAGAGAGATCACTAACTACATCAAGTTAATTCGATCGTTGGCATGTATGAAATATAGTTGAATAAATTGGAATTAAATGTATAATAAATAACATAAGTGAAATCGAAAATCCTAACTACCCATCACATAATCTTTTCTACAGTTTTAATTTGAACTCGTTATTTTATTTTTTAGAATTTCGTTTAGAAAACATAATTTAATTTGATCTGTAGTTACCATTTTAATTTAAATTGAAACTATGTTAGATTGAAAGTTTATAGTAGATAGTAGTCTCTGTGGGATGATATTCGGACTCAATAAATCTACTTTATTACTTGTCACGATCCGTATACTTACAGAATTTTGACTTATTTTCATTAATTATACGTTATTTCGAAAAAAATTACATTTTAGTTTTTGACCACACGGTACAAAATGTCTAAGTCTGCCCCTAGTTGTCACGCCCTCATTACATGTAACAATTGTTTTCCATAGTATCCCCACATCCTTGAATATCGTTGGTCTTTGTTTGATTGTGTGATTTACTATGATAATTTCTCCCTTTTTCATGTTTAGTCCAGTGTGGCTAGTTTCATGTTTAAAAGGCTAGGGTATATAATTTGTTAATAAGCTCAATGCTTATCAAAATTATAAAATGAATCTAGAATAAAATCTAATTAAACATGTGAAATGTTTAGAAGGACAGTGTGACGCTATACTTTTGGGACTTTTTTTCCTAAATAATATAAAAGAGGAACATCTCTAGGCACAAGCGTTGCAACCTCCCATTGTTATCCATAACGACGCCGTTTTAGAGGATTTCTCCAATTCTTTTATGCTCCATCTCCATGGCGGTACTAAGAAGCGTAAGAAGAAAACGTACAAGAAGATCGAGCACAAGCACGAGAAGGTCAAGCTCATCGAAATCCAGTTCTACAAGGTCGATGACTGAGGCAAGGTCCATAAGCTCTCTTTCAAACCCACTCTACGTTTTGATATCTGATTTCATTATCTGTCTTCCATTTTTTTAATACAATTTTAAAGTGTCCTAACAATTTGGGCATTCAAAAATAAGAGTCGATTCTCTATATTTTTCTGTAGATTCAATGGGTTTTGCAGGATCTAAAGTTTCTTGCAAAACCTCTGGTTGGAAAGGTTCTTAGAGTCTTGAAGCTAGGGGTGGGCAAACCCGACCGAACCCGCCCAAACCGAACCAACCCGACCGGTTTGGTTGGTTTTTTGGCTGTGTAGACAGGTCAAGTTGAATTATGAGTTAACTAATGAAAATCGAATAAACCCGCCCAACCTGACTCGCCTCTTTAAAAAAAATAAAAGGAAAAAGAAAAGAAATAAAATATCTAAAAAGTAAAAATAACCTAAAAAGTATGAGTGGATAGTCTAACTGTAATTACTTTGCCGCATTTTAGATGAGGAGCTTACTGTCCTTCCCACGATAAATGTAGTATAAGTCTTCATGTTATGTTAAATGCACTTTGCTATTTGTAAGCTCGACTAATGATGATTGAATAAGATAATAGATAATTTTATTTATTTACTTACTTACTATTTAATCTGGTCTATCCGAATTAGTATAATAGAAAATTAGATGACTTTTATTTTTGTTGACAAGTCGTCACAAACCGACCAACCGAACCGGCCCTATTCGACCCGATCTGACCGATACTTGATTCGATTGGGTTGAGTTTCATCATTTACACGGGTTGGTTGGGTTAAATTTGATCAAATCGATCGTGTTGGGTTGGTTTGGGTTAAAGCAAAAATCGACACAACCCAACCCATGCCCACCCCTACTTGAAGCTCGATAAGTGTTCGGGATTTTCTACTACGGTCTCATACCAAATATTTTAAAATTTTGATTATGCCGAAATCTTTATGATACAGAACCTTTTATCCTTGAAGATTATTTAGTATATCAAATACTGTTCAGAAACTCATAGCACAATGGAACCTAAGGAATGGTGAGTGCTTTGGGATGAATTGAGTGGTATTTTTCTCGGGGTTGGAAGGTTTTGATATTTAATGGGAATAAATAGTAGTTTTCGAGAATGGGAAAAAACGTTATTGGAATTGGAATCATTATATGTGGAATACGCTCATAAATTTTATTATGGTGTGAAGGTTAATAGACATTTTCTAGTTTGTATGGGGAATCGGTGCTATATGTAATCAGAATTATGTGGCAGTCATTTGACATCAATTTCAAGTACAACGATTTATTGTATTTGTGTTTACTCTTTTCCCAAAACAGTTGTTAATGTTGGGTTTTGATGTTATGATTAATGATGTTACAAACATAGCAACAGGCTGAGAGAGATGCTACAATTGCTCGTTTAGAGCAAAGTCGTATTTTTCTTTCCTTGAGATTGGCTGAACATCAAGGTAAGAGGTATAAAGTCATTGAAGAAGCACAAGCTTTAGTGGGTGCTGTACAAGATGCTAGTCAATTTATTTCACCAGAAAATCTCTATGTTCCAAGCACGTATCCTCCTGGTCCAAGCTTTGATGCTCAAGAATCAACGAGGTCAAATGTTCTTGTTAATTTTCTTCTGTCCGATTTAAATTTTGTTTCCAAGTCCCTTAAATTGGATCACATGGGTAGGATAATTGGGAATCTACTTTAATTGTTCTTAGCATGCTTGCATTAATATGTGTTGACCTGTGTCACCGTGTACGTCTCGGTGCAGCACAGAGACACAGTCCGTGTCTCCATGATGGGCATTTCTCCTTGCCACACGGAGACACAGGTACAGAGACAAAGCCTGTGTCTCCGTACGGTCGTGTCTTCATGCCACAAAGCGACACGGCCATGTCTTTGTTAAGCATGGGGACACCGTCGGTGTCTCTGTGCCATAAGGAGACACGGGCGTGTCTTCATGCTCCGTGCGGACGACCGTGTCTCAGTTAAGAAAGGAGACACCGCCAGTGTCTCCATGCCACATGGAGAGATGCTCGTGTCTCCGTTAAGCATGGAGACACAGCCCATGTCTCCATGCCACACAGGCATGTGTCTGTTAAGCACGAAGACACTTCATGGCATGGAAATACAGCTCTGCCTACTTTTTTTTTTTGCTAGAAAAAAAATACTTTCATATACTAATTTATTTTTTTGCTACGAGGGGGTGCTACCCCCTCGACTCCCTCGACCGGATCGGTCAGGTCAATCACTGTCGGGGGCGTTGCCCCAAATCTCCACTAGGGCGCTGCCCATGTGTTGTACTAATGTCTCCTTCTTATTAATATATTCACTATTAAAAAGGTTGTCATATTTCATTTGTAGAATTCGATACTTTCGAAGTTTTAGTCTGTGGTGATACTGAGTTTACTTACCTATGTCACACATAAAGGAAATAGAAAACATTTGCAATAATATATTCTAATTTTTTAATTAATTTTTTTTCAGTGATCGCAAAAAGTTAAGCAATTGAAAATACACTATTGGATCAGAATGCATGTTAGATTCATCTCTATTACTTGGACCAAGTTTTAAATGTTAACATTGTAGTATGTTTTGACATAATTTACTACTGTATTGCTGAAATTCCTTGTGATTTTGGAAAATACTTGGTATAAATTTGTTGGTTGATTTTCGTGCGCTAAAATCATGTGCGATGTTTTACAACTTAAAATTAGTTTGTGTAAAATGACCAAAAATCACTCCATGCTAATACGTAGCCAACTATACTATAGCACGTGCCTTGTACGTGCGTCTCACTAGTAGTTATAAGAAGAATGTGATTAGTTTGATATCAATTTCCATTCGTTGAGAATGTATTGAAACATGGATTATGGTAAGGTTGATGACCTATAAAACTTCATGGATGTGAGGTTATTTTTTGGTTATGTTTGAACTTATTTTTAGAGAAAATTAATTTGTGATATTGTGTTACATGTTATAATTGGATAAAATGTACATGTTTATGCTCTTATAGTTATATCGAATTACATGATATATGTTAATTCATCGATTATCCTAAATGTTAAGGCCAGTAGGATAAATGAGATTCTTCCTTTAGACCTATTGATTAATAATGTTTAAGTAAGTGGTAGTTCAATGGTTGGAAAATATTACCTAGAACTATTTAATTTGCCAATTGAGTATGAATTCTACTGTTGGTAAATTTAATGTAATTTTCACCTAGAACTTATTAAATTTTCCATTGTAAGATTAAGTTTATGATAATGAAGCATTAGGATTTTAGATGATGATTTGAAACTTAGTGAACTTTCGACAATGAGTCTAATATCGAAATATTGTATTTCTTAATTTGCATAAATGCAAAATAGTATGTGTGTATAAATGGGCATTGATAAACAGTAATATTGTCACTAAATCTAATTGATTATGACATTAAAAACTATAATTGTTGACCTAAATATAGTTGATAAGTGAAACATGAAAATATTTGGCATGATATATTTTGGGTGTACTAAAAAAAACATGATGCTTTAGAGAGCATCAATCACGTAATAGAAGACCTAGTGTGGGGTAATACTACTCTAAAGAATAAAGATGAAGAACTTTGTCAACTATAGAAAAATATAGTTAATAAGTGAAATACGAAGAACCACTTTGAAATAGTATCCTACCATTTGCCAAGAATGACTAAATAACGTTTGCACCTGCTTTCAGCCCTTTTTATGTGCTAATATGCAAAGGAATATACAAACTTGTTCATAAACGTCTACATGTTGGTGACTACAGAGGCCAAACTCATCGCAAAGAATATGAGTTGAAAATACGTAGTTTACTAATTAAGTTTGACCTTACGTGCAGAGTTAATATATTAAAAAGCAACAAGTCACTTTTTAATATCAATTATCCTATATTTGAATACCATAGTTTGTAATATGGATAACAGTAAATAATGAACACCGATATAATGACAGAGAAACCAAACTGGGTAAAACTCCGAGACCAACTCAATTACCTTCACTATAGTCCAATTAGCAATGAGAGTAGGGATAACCTCATTATTAACCATAGAACTAGGGGCTGTCCAACCATTAACAACACTGAGCCATATACGTTTATCCATAGATTTCAAAAGGACTCTCATCCTACCTTTCAGTAAGCATCGTTACTTCCATCAAAGTATGGCAGGACGGACAATGAACTACTCATCTAGACAAATTAAGGCCAGGAATCAAAATTAGGCTCTGATACCAATTGAAAATACGTAGTTTACTAATTAAGTTTGACTACGTGGGGAATTAATCTATTGAAAAGCAACAAGTCACTTTGTAATAGTTTCTAGATGATTAAGCATACAATTCAATTATCCTATGTTTTCATACCATAGTTTGTAATATGGAAAGCAGTAAATAATGAACACCGATATGATGATGGAGAAACCCAATTGGGTAAAAACTCCGGAACTAAGCCAGTTACCTCCACTATAGACAATATAGATTACAGTCCCTTTCTAGCCTAGAAAATTTCATTAGTTCCCGCTATTGTAATTTGTGTAATCTCCAGGATTTGTTGTTCCTCCAGACTCATGATTTGCTACAGTAGATACTATCTAACCAACATGCTAGATTTTTTCGATCTACCTCCTGTAGCTTCCAAGACCGCTGTAAATTCTAGATTCACAATCTTTTGCACACATCTCTTTCAATAGGATACCCAGGAATCACCTATTCTTGTTCTTCTTCCTGCGCTTGTAGTCCAACCTTTCTCAACCTCCAGAAACTTCTGAAGTCCAACTGAGAAAGTACATTCCTCAAAGTGTTAAAGAAGTTGGGTGTTTTGGATTCATGAACCCTGATGTTTTCCCAAAAATTGGTTGTCGGATCTCAAGAATGATATAGATGAATCAGCAAATAATTTTGCTCTTGAATCTCTCAAAAAACGATGTGTATGTGTTATGCAATGAAAGCATAATGAAGCAATACTGTAAAATTCGTGCAAGACCTTCTGCATTTCTTGGAGGTGTATGAATAGTATGGGCCGTGTAAAACTCTCCAAACTCACAAATAGGATTTTTTAGGTAGACCGTCGCTCGAGCGAAGAGCTAGCGACAGTCGAGCGATGGCCTCTCGCTCAAGCGAGAGCCAAGCGATAGGCGAGAGCGACGACAATTCTGTTTTTGTCGCTCGAGCAGTGTCCAAGCGATAGGCTAGCGAAATTCCAGCTCCGCTTCTTCCTTGTTTCTAAACTCAAACTCAAACCCTAGACTACCTAACTTTACTATACAATATTGCACTTCACTCCTTGACTTTTATACATGTTCAATTAACTCCTTTTTGTTCACAGAATTGTCAATTACACCATTGAACCTAACAATCTCCCCCTTTGTCATTATATGACAAAACTATACAAAACAAGTCATGGTCGTAAAACAAATCAAACTATCAAAATCAACTACCTAATTTACTCAAGTTCTACTTTTTGCATTTCTTGGTATATCTGTTTCTTGAAATAAAAAACTCAATACCCAGTGTAAAAGCACGTGATGCAGAAAATCAAAAACTCATAAACACAAATAAGCATGCTAGTTTGAGACGTGACATTAATGTCAATCAAAATACCAATCGAAATATTAACATCACAAAACATTAAAACTCAAATAGCTATGCATATGATATGCAATGCAGATGTAATGCACCCTTATTGCAACTCTTAATGTTTTTATGTAGTAGGCAAATGTATCTATGTCTCTTCTCAATAACCCCTCAGACATAAAATGCAAAACTTAATTTCCTTAGATGCTCCCCCTGTGTATATTCTCTCTCCCCCCTTTTTGTCACAGATGACTAAAGGTGCAATTTCAAATTCAGTCTTAAACATGAATATATAACAGTCCAAAAGTAGTTGATAACATGCACAAGCATAATTAACAAGTAGTAAACCTCCCCACTTACTCAATTTAGGTCAGAATGAAGTAAATTGTATAAGTGACCCATGTATGTAAAATGTCACTAATCCTCTGTAAGTAGGACTCCAAACCTTAATTTTAAGAGAAGGGACATGCTAAACATCACTGTCAATAAGTATATTCCTCTACTTATGAAAGTCAAACCATAAAGCATAGTAGAACCTATAAATTAATGCTCATTTTGTATAAATATTTTCTTTTCTCCCTCTAACTCTGAGCATCTATAATTTTTTATATTTTTCAATAGTTTAAGCTCATAATTATTTTTCACATATTAAGTGCAGGCTCTTCTTCATTAAGCAACTAAAATGACCTCTATAACGAGCTTTAGGTCGATTAACCTAAGTCAGTTGGCCATGGGCACCATTCAAAGTCACCTTACTAACCTGTGACTATCATCTCAAATCTCACACAAGCGGTAGAGTCCCACTAACAATATGTATAGTGCAGATGGTACATGAAGACACACATGCTCAATACTCCATATCAACCCAAGCAAGTAATGAAAACTATGATACAGCTCATCAATTACGTTCATACATGATCACAACATGTAAGTCTACGAATGCTATATATCACGATGTATAAATTTCCATCTCCCTTTTTATTTTTCCATTTTTTTCTTCTTAAAATATGAATGCACCATGTATAAAAAAATGTCAAACACACAAATAAACATAAAACAAATGATAAAAAAATATGCATGAATTTTCTATCTAGAAAACAAACATATGAATGTGATGCATGCAAATGTCAATAATTCATAACAATTAAGCACATGCATGCACCAAAAATACCTAATCAGCTAGGTATATGAGTGCTCTTACCTTTAAGAGCATCGTGATCTATGTCAAAGTTTTTAAGATCACCCTTTTTCACCCAGACTTGCCTAGGGCTAGAATGATTCCTAGACAATTGTGTCACCAACTCGGTCCAACGACTTACTTGATTAGTAAGGAATCCAATCTATGACCAACAAACTCCTGATTTCTATTCATATTAAAGCTCTTGACTCTTTGTTTATTGAGGAATTGATGGCATCTAAGTTGTATGTGTCCTAACTCACCGTAGTGAAAGTAGGTCAGGACAAACCTGGGACCCTTGTTTTGTGGACGCTGACGTCTATTCCTTAGTTGACGAGTTCCACGATGTCTAATAGGTCTCTGTCTTACAAATCCATTATCCTTAAGATTGAGGTTAGGCACATATTTAGGTTGGTCAGTGGCAGGGACAAATGTGGTCTTAGAAGTACTATCAATGTTTTCATTAAAACCTAGACCTCCCTTATTTCTCTCGGCTTGCCCATTCCTAAAATGTTATCTAACTTTTTAGAACTACTAGAGAAGGCAAGCAGATGAGACTTAGAATATTCTGGATCATTCAAAAGGTTCTTAACCTGGATTTCTAAGGTCTCTTTCTCAGTGATCAACTCGCTGACTCTCCTAGAGGACTTCTCAAGCTCATGGGTAAGGTTCTTAACCTGAGTCTATAAAGTTTCATTCATGAATTTCACTTCACTTAGGATCGAAATGGATTCTTTAATGTGCGCTACTAACTTCTCATTTTCAAATTCAAGTTCCTTATTCTTCGCACTCACGACTTTATTTTTAGTAAGAATCTTAAGACTCTCCTCATACATCTTATCATAAGCCTGTTGGATATCTTCATCACTCTCAGACACTTCATCATAATCCTCATCACTATCTAAGTTCTCTTCTCTTTCACTCATCTGGGAAGATCCTTTCTTAACTCTCGTAGTAAGGGTAATATAATTTTCACATTCCTCCCTAGTGGATTTCTCACTCTAATTGTCCGAGTTAGACTTGTCATCAGTGAGAGTAGCATTCATAGCCTTATCCAAATTTCTCATACTATTAGGAACTCACTCCTAATATGGCCAAAACCTCGACAATTACGGTACCTCACAGATTTAGATTTTTTCCTAGATTCAATCGGACCATCTTTCTAAATATTTTTCGAAATTTTTTAGTCAGGTAAGCTAACTCCTCATCATCCGGTGAATCAATAACCGAAGATTCGATCCGAATGTTTCTCACGAATTTCATGGTCCAAAACTTATCTTTAACAGGTTTCTCCAAGGTCAGCTCATACATTTGGAGAGATCCACTTAACTCATCTACCTTAATGGAATCTATGTCCTTACTTTCTTCAATAGCCATTATTTTATGCCAAAAATGCTCGGGTAAGTATCTAAGAATTTTACGCACTATCTCTCTCCTGAGTTGAAGCTAGAGTTCATTATGTTGTTTAAGCCGCATAGAATTCATCAAAAGTCTCATCCTATTTTCATCATAATCTCTTCAAATCTAGTGGTCAACATCTGCAACCTAGTGATCTGTAGAATATCCCAAACTTCTTTAGCAACCTCACACATAGATACTCTCCTAAAATCTTCAGATGACATTGTCATAAATAGGGCATGTAAGGCTTTGCTATTCCAGTTACACTCATCTTAGTTAGCTCTAGTCAAATTAGCAATGGAAGTGGGGATAACCTCATTATTAACCATAGAACTAGGGGTTATCCAACCATTAACAACACTGAGCCATATATGCTCATCCATAGATTTCAAAAAGACTTTCATCCTAACCTTCCAGTAAGCATAATTACTTCCATCAAAGTATGGTGGGACGGACAATGAACTACTCATCTAGACAAATTAAGGCCAGGAATCAAAATTAGGCTTTGATACCAACTGAAAATACGTAATTTACTAATTAAGTTTGACCTTATGCGCGAAATTAATCTATTAAAAAACAACAAGTCACTAGTCACTTTTTAATAGTTTATAGATGATTAAGCATAAAATTCAATTATCCTATGTTTGCATACCACGATTTGTAATATGGAAAGCAGTAAATAAGATATGATGACGGAGAAATCCATTAATTCCTGCTGTTGTAATTCCTGTAATCTCTAGGATCTGCTGTTCCTCTAGATTCATAATCTACTATCGTAGATGCTATCTAACTAACCTGCTAGCTTTTTCGATCTACCTCCTGTACCTTCCAAGACTGGTGTAAATTCTAGACTCACAATTTTCTGCACGTCTCTTCCAAGAGGATACACAGGAATCACCTATTCTTGTTCTTCTTTCTGCGCTTGTAGTCCAAACTTTCTCAACATTTAGAAACTTCTGAAGTCCAACTGAGAAAGTACCTTCCTCAAAGTGTAAAGGAAGTCAGGTGTTTTGGATTCACGAACCTTAATGTTTTCTCAAAACTTGGTTGTCGGATCTCAAGAATGATATGGATGAATCACCAAATAATTATACTATCGGATCTTTCAAAAAATGATGTGTATGTGTTATGCAATGAAAGCACAATGAAGCAACCCTGTAAAATTCGTACAAGACCATCTGTACTTATAGTTGGAGGTGTATGAGTAGTATGGGCCGTGTAAAACTCTTCAAAATTGCAAATAGGATTTTTTTCGGGTTGACCTGTCACTCAAGAGAAGAGCTAGCAACAATCTAGTGAACTCTCACTCGAGCGAGAGTCGGACGACAGGCGAGCGACTACGATTCTGTGTTTGTCGTTCGAGTAGTGTCAAGGCTATGGGGCTAGCGAAAATTCGGCGCCACTGTTTCCTTGTTTCCAAACTCGAACTCAAACCATAGACTACCTAACTCAACTATACAACATTGCACTTCACTCCTTGACTTTTACACATGTTCAATTAAGTCCTTTTTGTTCATAGAATTGCCAATAACACCGTTGAACCTAACATGAGTAAAATGTCACAACGATTGGTGGGTACATTCGGAACTCCTAGTAGCACGGACGACCACTGCCTTCCATAGTCTCTAACATAAATATATGACCATTTCTCACAAAGGAAATCTTCTAATATTGTTAGGTTTTTAATGTAATTGGCAAGTCTGTGAATAAAAAGGGACTTAAATTAATATGTTGTAAAAGTCAAGGAGTGAGTTACAAAAAGTAGAAATTGAGTTGTATTAGGTCTAGGGTTCGAGAATGGAAGATGGAAAAACAGCGCCGCAATTTCACTAGACTTTTGCCATGACTTGGCTTGAACGGCAGAAACAGAAACATTGTCGTTCGCCCATCGCCTTGCCTTCGCTCGAGTCCTACCATTGCCCATCCTTCGTTCGAGCGACATGGTTATCCGAAGAATTTTTAATTGGTCTTTTTAAGGCTTTTTATCATGCTCATTCATTCTTTAACCTACATATAAATACCAGAATGTATCTGAGCGTTTTTCTTTAAGGTTGAACATTGAAAAAAACACATACTTTCCATATCATCTTCATAAATTAGCTTTCAATCTTCATACTTGATTTGTTCTTGGCGGTGAAAAACATCAAATCCAAAAACTAAATACCAAACTGCTACTTCCTACATATCTGTCAGATGGCTAAGATCAAGGGATGGTGACTGGAGTTTCAGTTGTTAGAGAACGAGGAGTTCTTCGTTGATCCACAAGAGATAAACAAATTCATAAAGTCAAGAGTTGCTGCAGGATTGCGTAATCCAGTAGGGCTTTGAAAACTGCAGCTAGGAGTTGATGCAGAAGCACGCAATCCAGGAGTATTGTGGGAATTGCAGTCAAAGGTCAGAAAGTACTAGTAGTAGCCGTATCTGGCGGACTGTAAGTTCATAATTCGTTTATAGTGGATTTCTGACCTGCAAAAGTGCCTAGAGTGTTTACTTAGTTGGGGGTTTCTCCGTGATCAATCTGCTTGTTATTTATTGTTTTCCATATAACTGCGACAATTCATCTTAGGATAATAGAATTGATTGATTAACCATCTAGAGATAATTAATAGTGACTTGTTTCTAATTAATTATTAAGTATTAATTCCCCATAGACACCTATTAAACATCCCCCTAGGTGTAGTTTGAGTCGAACTTTGTTATTTCATATACGACACCTCTATTCATAATAGTAATTTGTGACAGCGCGTTCCGTTTTTGACAATAACAAAGCCACTCCATTATGACCTCTTTTAGCTTATCTAGAAACTTCTTCTCTTCGATTTCCTCATTAGAGTCAGGGCCCGACAGAATAACGCAATTGAAATTGAAATCTTCCATAAAGCAAGCTAGAACTTGTTTGGAAAATGATGAAAAGAATTCACCTTTTAAATAAAATACTTATGACAGGAGTTTTTTTTTTTTCTTCTTATCTACATTGTGTCTATCAAGCTTGCATTTTATAGTTAATATTTACGAGCAGGTGGCTTGCCAAAAGCCAAAAAATGATAGGTTGCTTGAATTTGTAAACAAAAAGGAGACAAGCCGTTGACTGATGTTGATATAAGTAGGTTTTACAGAACTATTTTCATACAAAGTAGAGAATTCTATGAGTGGTTATGTACCATTCATTTCAAACCATCAATTTCATTATGCAGTAACAGAAACACAATTGGAAAGATTAATTTCAAATATATACAAATAGCACATAACGACAACAAACAAAATGGAAAAAAAGGGACTGGAAAACCATGACAATGTTTGCCTTTTACATATCTTTTCATCTGTGTCTGTGCTATCTTGTACTCAATAAAATTGTACTCGACCCACTCGAATTTCTCATATGCATCTTCCATCACATCAACCATGTCCCTATTACGCCTATGTGTAAAAAACATAGGCACAAAATAGTAAAGTTCAGTTTTTTTCGCAAGCCTTCCAATCCCCAACAACTCTTGCATACACGTCTTTGGGTCAGTGCCAGCCGGACTTTTTATGTTGTTGATCTTCGCCGCGACCTCCTCAATTGCACTGTCAGCGTGATCAATAGAATAGGACAATTCTCTCGCTGAATTTTTTTTTTCTTCTCATTTTTCTTCTTCATGACAGACTTCTGTTTATCCCCACTTTGAGGGGCAGATACGTCCATGCTAAATGCACTTTTTTCATTAATTACCTCATCACTGGAGCTTCTGCTCTCATCGTCCACTAATATCTCGTTCTTGTGATCTTCGAAGCCGCTATCTTCGAACAAGTCGAAGCCTGTTCTGCAAAGTTTGTCTGGGTAATGACATACATTTCACCATCAAAAGTGTCCCCGAAAAGTGTCTTGCTGCAATTTTTGTCCTTGAAGTCATTGTAATCTTTGTTCTTCTACAAATTTTTGTACACAGTGATAAAGAAAGGGATGCAAGTAACATGCACGTTTGATGAAATAAAGTACAATGCTGAGTACACCAGTTGTTCCTTTTTTACAATTTTAAAAGTAAGATTGCTTGGCAGAGTCTAATGTGAAACATAACTGGTAGCAGTTTGCATTTCCATCCAGCACGTCTAAACAAAAAGCATGAATAGAAAACTGAAACATAACATTCACGTTCGTGGCCAACAGAAATGTAGTACCCTGAGTTTTTTAGTCGTGTTGCATATAATTTATTTGTCACTCAATAGGAATGCGAGTTAATTTGTTGTGCTTTATAGTTAATTTAGATCTATATGGATATCCTTATAATTCAGGGAGCAAAGTGAAAATAAATATTAAATTATACTTTTATTTAATTGGGCCAAATAGTTAACTATTGAAGAAATTAGAATTACTATATCAATATGGGAAAATTAGACTGACTACTCTAAAAAATAAACCAATTAGATTAATACCCTTTACATAAATTTAAACAACTACTCCGTAATTTATACGCTCAAACCCAATCGAGAGCACCCCCCAAATGAGGCGACGGCCGCACCCTCGCCAGAGTCCACTCTCCCCCGTGTTCTC
>CAIGRS010112595.1:0-12154 GCA_903798395.1 Fraxinus floribunda
GGTGTTTTTTTTTTTTTTTTTGGGAGATTTGAGTTGTGAAATATTGATTATTTATTTGTTTATTTGTTTAAAACGAGGAAATGTTTGGATCGAGTTGAGAGCGGTTCGCAATGTTAAATCTTTTAACTCTAGAAAGTTTAAAGTGATTTACATCTCCATGACACTGTATGACTGTATCTGTGTAATGCCTTCGAGACTTGCAGTCATGCATGTTGCAAATTATTGCTGTTAAACAAGTTAGTTCACAGTATATATGCTTGTAGCAAGAATGTTCTTCAAGTTTCAACTCAATTGGAGATGTAGACATGTCTCGTTAGAACTAATGATTGCAAGAGTTTTTAGGTGCTTCTAGATGACTTTTTGGGCTAAAGATTTTAAATTTATGCAAAATACAGGAAGAAATATATTGTATAATGGTGTTGCATACATTTTTAGTAACATTAGTACGAGTAGTCTGAGAAATATACCTGAATTATATTTATATGATGAGGTTTCTTCAGAGTTATTTGTCACTTCTGATTCTGTATCTTGTTAATTACTTTCACCAGTTCCTTTTTTTTTTTTATCATTTTATTATTTTCTTCTCCAGGTCATTACTCAGAATATGTTAACTAGTAATCTCAAACGTGAATGTGTAAGATGTACCACGGCAAAGTTTCTTAAGTTACTAATGATTTGCGGGTTTAGCATACCTCATGCTGGCACGTATGAGTTCTAGCCATCCTTCTACTGATAGCACAGCTAAAAATGTTGGGGATCACCAAGGGCTCATTGTGGATGGAAGTCAGGAAGTGGTAGACTAGGAAGACTATGGAGAAAGCGACCAAGGCTTCCTCCACTGTTAACACCAGATGATATCAATAGTAGGAATAGATCGATTCATAATTCCGGCAATTTAAATGTGGAACTCGACTGGAAGGCCCAGCAACAAAAGGTGAAAGAGGCCTTTATCCATGCACGGTTGGGCTATAAAAACTATGCAGTGGGTTATGATGAACTTATGCTGCTGAGTCATAGAGGAGTTGATGGGTTAGGTGGTCTAGGCGCAACCATTATAGATGATCTTGAAACCGCCATGATAATGGGAGCTGACGAAGTTGTAACGAAGTTGTAACGAAGTTGTAATGAAGTTTGAAACTACCATACGCATTGTGGGGGGTCTTTTAAGTGCTTATCATTTAAGTGGGGGTGAACAAGGTAGTAATGCTTCACAAAATGGAACTAAACCAGTTGTCTATCTGGAACATGCTAGGAAATTGGCTGATCATCTGCTAATTGCTTTCACATCAAGTCCTTCTGCCATTCCCTTCAGTGATGTGGTTCTACACGACCGCTCTGCCCATCCTGCTCCCGATTGCCTTAGTAGCACTTTTTAAGTTTCTACTTTACAGCTTGAGTTCAATTATCTCAGTTCTTTAACTGGTGATCCAAAGTATAGTTTGGAATCCATGAAGGTCTTGGAACACCTGAAGACTCTGCCAAAGGTGGAGGGACTGGTGCCCATATACATAAGGTAAGGAAAAATATTTCTTTTTTCATCCTTCCAACAATTATGCGCACAAAATTACCTTGAAGGATTAGGTTTTCCAACGTATCTTTATAAATTCATTGAGAACTTCTGTTATTTTGTCTTCACTCTGTCTGGTGGTCCTTGCACCTAGTATTGTTAGTAAGCTTTTTTTTTTTTTTGGACTGTTGAAACTTTTTGAATTGTAAAATATGATGCACAAACTAGAGAAACCATATGTGGAGGAAAGCTACTTCAGGCTAAGGGCTAGATATTTTGCTACACTGTCGGTCAAGAAATGAATTTCTTGGTATGAACATTTTTACAACTCTTAGTGCACTAAAACAATTCGTCAAGGATCCACTTTTTAGAGGATTCACTATGGTTTGTTTGTATTGATCTGACCAGTGTTTGGCTTGGGTTGAAGGGAAAGGAAGGGTGAGGAGAAATGCAGATGCAAATGAGAAAGCCTCATTCCAATAAATTTGGCCGCTTGAATCCTTTTTTGCCATTTCATTTTATCCAGCTCCCTAATATCTACCGAGTCTTTTCTGATATCATATCAATGCATATTATAATATCCCTCTGATGGGGTCCTAGTAGACATATTATATGGAATAATTTCCAAATTAAACACTTATTTTAGGAAATGTAATGGATCCTCCAGTGCAGTGATAATGAATATAAAAAGTAAATGGAGGGTGATGTAGAACACAATCGAACAAGAACGAGACTTGAGAAACGAAGAGGAAGAGGGGGAGAAAGAGAGAAGAAAAGGGAAAACAATATAGAGATAATTCAGAGGGAGAATGAGTTTATTCAATAATCAAGTCTAACTATTACAATGCACAAGCCATCTTTATATACGTAGAAAGAGAGAAGAAAAGGGAAAACAGTATAGATATAATTCAGAGGGAGAATGAGTTTATTCAATAATCAAGTCTAACTATTACAATGCACAAGCCATCTTTATATACGTAGAAAGAGAGAAGAAAAGGGAAAACAGTATAGATATAATTCAGAGGGAGAATGAGTTTATTCAATNACAATGCACAAGCCATCTTTATATAAGGTTTCAAGAAATCTAAGTAGGAAGTATTTACTGAATCTACTTCTCATGATTGCAGTCTTCATTCTAGTGGAGAGAGGATTAGACTTGGATCTCGTGGTGACAGCTACTACGAGTACCTCATTAAAGTCTGGCTTCAGAATCAGGGAAGTAATTTGACATACTTGCACAATATGTATGAGGAATCAATTAAAGGAGTCAAGCACCTTCTTGTTCGGAAATCCGTGCCCAACAAATTGGTTTTTGTGGGAGAATTGCCTTATGGGCCTCAAGGTTCTTTTAGTCCCAAAATGGATCACCTGTTATATTCTATTCTCTCATTTTTTATTTTTTTTTTGTTTTCGTTTTCCGTAACACTTTGGTGTTATGAATTATTCTTGCATCATACCGACTACTAGAAAGCAAAGCACAATGATTCTATAGATTTGTTTAATTATCGATTTCTTTTTTTTTTGAAAAAAATGCGCATGTCCTCCTTTCACTCCCACTTATCCTAAAAGAGGAACACAAGTTTCATGCTTTCTATTCAGGGGTTTTACAATTTTTTTGTGTGGTTCTATGTGACTATCCTATGTAGATATGTTTTTTACCTGGGACTCTTGCACTTGGTGCAACAAAGGGCATTACGAAGGAGAAGGCTATGAGAGAAAACTTGCTCTCATTTGAAGATCTAGAAAATTTGAAGCTTGCAGAAGATCTAGCTAAGACGTGTTGAGATGTATTCAGTAACATCTACTGGTCTTGCTCCAGAAATAGCATACTTCAACATGGAGGTGAAATTTTTGTCATCCCCTATGTACAATTTTGAAATTGTGCATGCCAATGGATAGAAGAATTCTGATGATGCAATAGAGTTTGAGACATTGATACACAACTTTAAAGATCAAGATAAGCATTCAGTATGAACAAAAAGGCTGGAGGCCTCATGAATCATTATCTCAGTTATTCGTCTATTTTTGTAATGATTAGCTTTGATGCCTGAATTATTTGATTTTTACTCTTAACAGGGAGAAAGTGATAGTGGTCCTGGCGGTGTAAACAAGGATTAAATATGCTAAAGACATAATTATAAAACCTGCTGATCGTCACAATCTTCTGCGTCCGGAAACTGTTGAATCATTGTTCATCTTGTTCCACATCACAGAAGATCCAAAGTATGTCCTAAAATATTTTATTGTTTAGGTTAACTGGCCTTCCTGAGTGTTTCCTAGTGATAAGTGCAAGATATTTTGCCGATACCCATTTGTCAAGTATATTGAACATTTGTACTCTTAAACTTGGGACATTTACTTAAAAAGTATATTGAAGTCCCCATCTTGTTTTTTCTAAAAACCCACACCCAAAGCTACATCTTCTTTCAAATTTCACCATTTTATGTGAAAAATGATATGTAAGTAATACAAATGCACAAGCACTTGAGATTTTACATCTGTTTTGACTCTTGCAATTACCTATGCAGATATCGCGAGTGGGGTTGGAAAATCTTTGAGGCATTTGAGAAGTACACAAAGGTTGATTCTGGAGGATACAGTTCACTGGACGACGATATGACAGTTCCTCCACAAAGAAGAGACAAGATGGAGACCTTTTGCTTGGGTGAAACTCTAAAATATTTGTATTTATTGTTTGGAGACTCAAATGTTATTAGTTATTACTTTGGATGAGTATGTATTTAACACGGAAGCTCATACATTTCCTATTCACGGCGCCAGATTGAACTAAAGTAAATTATATATACTTTTCAGTGATGCACTGGCAGACCGTGGAAGCCTGGCTATGAGTTGAGAAGTTCAAGGGTGACCTAATTCCTGCTTTCTTCAGCAAACCTTCATGGATGGAAATTTACATTCAGTTTCTTGATCATCACAGCCAACAGATTGTTCGAATTTTGTGTAACAGTTTTTACAACAGAAACTGCTTGAGTTATTCGATTGGATAGAGTTTACACCTTAGTGGGTTGTAAGGCAAGTAGGCAACCATGTAATTGATATAATACCAGTTTTCATATATGATTCTTACCTTTAGAAATCTCATTAATGGATCCGTATAAGATACAATTCTTTTGAAGCACCTTAATTGTTTGCATGTCTACATTAAATGTTCTCTCTCTCTCTCTCTCTCCAAATTTCTGATGTGCAGTTTTGCAGTCATGTTGCAAGGATCAGATATAGCACTGTGGTGAGTATTGATTTTTCCACTTTACTGTTAAAATTATGTACCATTCGAGGTTAAAGCATTTTCCGTTAGTAGCTTCTTTTGTTCCTTTTGAAATTTTATACGGGCGTCCTCTTCATGTGGCCTATTTTGTTACATTTGCTCTAGTGTGATAAGAACGGCTCTAGTGGGAAAATTGTTAGCAATACTGAAGATTGTTTGAGCCCCCCCTTTTTTTGAAAACTCATTTTTTCAAAATTTATTTTCAACGGCACGTTCTTAAATAAAATAATATTACACATAAATAAATAAATAAAAATATTAAATTTTAACCAAACATTCTCCAAAAATCACTATTTAAAAATGCATGGGGCTCTTCTTAAATGTTTAAAGATGAACTTGTTACTCGAATAATAGATCGGGACCCACACCTAAAATTCTCCCTTGACCGATTTCACAGGGTTAAAATGAACAAACAGCTGGAATCTTGGATAAAAGGACACTTGCTGTCTTTTTCTCTCATCGCATTGTTTTTTACAGTGTGTTTCATTCCTGTGTTCTCTCTCTCTCTCTCTCGTTTTGGTAGTAAAAATGTGTTTGAGCTCAACGAAATGTAAATGGGTTTTAGTGTTCGCACTTCTCCTGGCTTGCTCAGCTGCTGCACCAGTTGAAGATGGTATGTTCTGTTATTAAATCCCATTTTTCTCTTTGATTTTTGGTAATTTTACTTAATATTTAGATGATTTAGGATCTTACGAAGTTATATATTCATGGGTGCTTTGGTTTTTAACTTTCACACCAATGCTTAAATAGTGAACTAAACTTAACCTTTATTGGTTTTTGTATAGTTTCTTGCAAGGAAATGGTCTGATTCACATCCAGAAATTTGGTTTGAGAATATGTGTTTTTTGGTTAATTTGCACTTCCAAGTATTGCTTCATTGGTTGTGATCACAGATTTACTGACGCCCAAAAGTAAATAATTACGGCGAGTTTGTGACTTACTAGCAAAATTGGTATAGCCTCTGATTGACAGTCTTTTGAGATTATGTGGTAAATCAACTTATAATTTCACAAAAGCTAAACCCTTGTTTGAGCTCCATTATTTGGGGAAAAAAAATGATTTTGGAACAGTGTTTTTCCGAAGAATGTGAGAATTTTTGGGTTTATGTGTAATATTATTTTCAATCGATAAGAGGAGGCTGAAAAATGAATTAAAATTTAACGGGGGCCAAACAACCAATTTATTTATTTAATCTTTTGTCTTTAGTGTCAAATTTGAATCTTGTAATGATTATTCTTCAGGAATTCAACATCATTGGCCCACCGTTTGTTTAGTATTCCTTATTTTGAATACCATTTTTCCTCTCCAAATGAAAACACATAAAGAACTAAATAACACTTTTCCAGCATTGTTTTAATTAATGGTCTCCTAATGGCACTTGACTTCAATTTTCTGTAGTATATGCAGAATAGTATTTGTTTTCAAAAAAAAAAAAAAAACAACTGCGTTCTTACAAAGTTCAGAGTTATTTCTGTTTCCCTGCATATTTTAGTCCTACAAACTCCTTACTATGTTAATTCCATTTCATTTTGCTACAAACTTCTTACTTTGTTAATCCCATTTCATTTTGAGCACTAACTTTGACACCTCCAGGTGTAAAGTTTTAGGCTCGGCTGGCCCATGGCACGACCCTGGCTGGGACAGCCTGCCCATCTTTACACCTCTGAGCATCACCCCTTTGACACCGAAATAGACATGGTCATAGACAACATACTAAACCAGCTAACTTGTGGTTGTATCAAAAGTCACATAGTATGCTGCTATGCATCATTGACTGATCAAAGACCCGGACAGTGGGGAAGTGGTTTATTTATAGCACTCCACTTACAAATTTTTGCAGGCTTACTTGTTAATGGTGATTTTGAGACTGCTCCATCTGGAGGCTTCTCTTCAGAGGCTGTATTTTTTGACGGCCCCTCCACAATTCCTGGCTGGAAATCCAATGGAACGGTGGAGCTAGTAGAGTCAGGGCAAAAACAGGGCGGGATGATTCTCATTGTACCACAGGGTAAACATGCGGTGCGACTTGGCAATGATGCTGAGATAAGCCAAGAATTGAAAGTCGAGAAGGGCTCACTTTATTCTGTGGCATTCAGCGCGGCGCGCACATGTGCCCAGCTAGAGTCTTTGAATGTTTCAGTTCCGCCAGCGTCTCAGACCATTGATTTGCAGACTCTGTATAGTGTGCAGGGATGGGATTCATACGCATGGGCATTTCAGGCAGATGAGGAAAATGTGCGGGTGGCGTTTAGAAATCCCGGAATGGAAGATGACCCCACCTGTGGACCAATCATCGATGCCGTTGCTATCAAGAAGATCTATGTTCCGGTCAAACTGAAAAGTTAGTTTTTCTTACATTAATACATATTAAATTACTACCTAGTCTTGTATAAAAACCTTAATATGCAGGCCTTGTGTGTTCAGACAATGCAGTTATTAATGGTGATTTCGAGGAAGGCCCGTGGATGTTCAGAAATGCTTCTCTTGGCGTTCTACTCCCAACCAACCTCGACGATGAGACATCATCATTGCCCGGCTGGATAGTTGAATCAAATAGAGCAGTCCGTTATATCGACTCGTACCATTTCACCGTTCCTGGTGGCAAACGAGCCATTGAGTTACTCTCTGGCAAGGAAGGGATCATCTCCCAGATGGTGGAAACCAAACCGAACAAACCTTACACGATGACATTTTCATTAGGCCACGCCGGGGATGCCTGTAAGCAGCCACTAGCCATCATGGCGTTTGCTGGTGATCAAGCCCAAAGCATCCATTACACTCCCAACTCGAATTCCACATTTCAGACCTCTAATCTTAACTTTACGGCCAGGGCAGTACGGACACGCGTTGCTTTTTATAGTGCTTATTACAACACGAGAACTGACGACATGAGCTCTCTGTGCGGTCCGGTTGTGGATGATGTGAGAGTAGAACGGTCTGCTTCTTATAAAATTAGGCTAGGAATTGAATTGATCTTGTTTTTTGGCTTTCATCTGTTTGTTCGAGCTTAGGTTTAAGGGAGTTCTGTTCTGGCCATGTTATCCTGTGTTGTGATGTTCATTTCTACTGTGAGGAAATACTAGTCTACTTAAATGGTGGTCTTTGACATTCCCTTTTAATGACTTTTTTGATACGATAATAGAGATTTAATTAATATTTTTGTTCTTTTTCACGGATAATGTTGAATTTATCTTACCAAATTGTGAAAAGTAAAAAAAAAAAAAAATACTAAGAAAAATTATTTGTGATATATAGTAGAGATGTCAACTCGACAAAAGTAAAGAAGACACACTATCATATAATATAATCGAGTCATTATTATTCCAACTTATTACAAAGTTTCAAATTCTAGTCACTTATCTTTATTTTGTTTCAACATTATACGAACACTTAAAATTTTACTATTGTTTTTAAGAGTAGATCTCATCTATAAGATGAAGTAAATGGCGTATTTGTTAAAATGTGTAAAAAGAATTCGACAATTGTATAAATTGAAATTAGTCAATTCTACCACAAATATAAGTGTGAAATATCAATAAATTCAACAAAAAATAATTTATAGCTGAATCCTTCTAAGTATTTAATTAAAAAAAGAAACGCACAAAAGAGTAAAAGACAGAAGAAAAAACCGGGTTAAACCTACCCGGTCCGGAATACAATATCCCCATAACCAAACAGCCCTCAAAAGCTAATTAGGGTTCCCAATCCCGCGTCTCTTAAATCACAAAACCCTAACCCCCAACAACCCCTTCAGAGAGAGAGAGAGAGAGAGGACCGGAGAGGAGAAATGGTGACATACAGGGTAATTACCATTAATCTCCCTTCTTATGATGGAAAATTTAGTATTTATACTTGTTTGTATGTATATATATGAATTTGTGTGTTTGATCATGAATTGGGATTTCCAAATGGGGATTTATAGGCTTTTATGTGTGGTACATGGTGCAGATTCATCAGTACCAGGTGGTGGGGAGAGCTCTGCCGACGGAGACCGAGGAGCACCCGAAGATCTACCGTATGAAGCTCTGGGCCACTAATGAAGTCCGTGCTAAGTCTAAGTTCTGGTAGGATCCTCTTCCTCTGCTAAATATACATGTCTGTTCTGTGAGTAGCTATATACTTTATCGAAGTATAGGGTTTGAGATCTGCTATTGTTTATTAAGGTATTTTTTGAGGAAGCTTAAGAAGGTAAAGAAGAGTAACGGTCAGATGCTCGCTATCAATGAGGTATTTTTTTTTTTGCACGCATTTATATAATCAATCAGTATGCTCATATGATTATGTTAAACTCGAAAGAACATATACTAAAATATGGTAGTCAAGTCACATTATGGAAGTGTCAATAGGGAAAAAATTTATAAAGAATTTATACGGTGTATGGTTTGTATGCCTTTCATCTGTAATTTACGAAGTTGAGGGAATATATATGCGCATACAGTTGGAAATGCCGCTTCTTGTTTTGTTTCGTATTCAAATGCTGGCTAAAAGTCATTGAATAATATGAATGCTCTTGCTGTTTATATTGTGGAATATCATTATATTAATTATTAATATGCCTCAATAACACTATGGGATGTTAAACACAGATAAAATAATTTTACTGAAATATACAACCATATGAATGACCGGTCGTGCTACATGTACATCACTACTTACAGATTTGTTTACCAACAGATGAGGTGGCAAGATTTGATTGGGTCAAAATCTCATCAACCAAAAAAAAAACTTCCCCAGTATCTTTTTGACACCTCGTCAATCTGTTATCTTTGTAAAAAATTATGTAAATGATGATGTACAACAAACATTTTCAATGAACGACAAATTGATATGAACTTGATTCCTAAATACTTTGCTTGTAATTTCTTTTGTTGTACACTTGTACTGTAATTCTGTTGTCTATTGCTTTAGTGATTTAAAGAAAAATTCACCATGTAGATTGGGTACAAAAGTAACTTATCAAACGAATTGGGACACAGGCTGAGATGATTGATATTTAGAGAGAATACGATAACCCTTTTTGAAATTTTTTGTTGCTGCAAGCACCACAAGAGAGGTTCTTGCCCATTCTTGGATGAGTTGCAAAGGTTGTAGGCTATCCATAATAAAAGCCCTGCATTAGAGACTGAGTTCCAAATATATCCTTTAGTGTACGGATTATCGGAAGCCATTGTATATAGCGCTCGCTGTATATGATTCAACAGTGGAATGAATAAAAGTGTATTTTTGATACTGCATTACAAGCATATCCTTTAGTGTACTGATCGTAGGAACCAATCGTACATTTGATGGTTTCATATGCTTTTCTTTCATTTGTTGGAAAATATAGTGGACTGCTCTCATAAGCTGGATTCAAAGCTTTTTGGAAGTTTTTTTTGCTTCTTAAACTACCTTTCTGAGAACAGCATTCTCAAATAGTTTCCGTTTTGTAGATTTTTGAGAAGAACCCGACAACCATCAAGAACTACGGCATTTGGTTGCGATACCAAAGCAGAACTGGATATCATAACATGTACAAGGAGTACCGTGATACCACTCTGAATGGTGCTGTCGAGCAGATGTACACTGAGATGGCTTCTCGTCACAGGGTCCGTTCTCACTGCATTCAAATTATTAAGACTGCCACTATACCTGCAAAGCTTTGCAAGAGGGAGAGTACGAAACAATTCCATAACTCCAAGATCAAGTTCCCCTTAGTGTTTAGGAAGGTGAGACCACCAAGCAGGAAGCTCAAGACAACCTACAAAGCATCTAGACCCAACCTGTTTATGTAAAACATGTTTGGTCTCTATTTGCTTAAAATGGAAAAAAGCATTGTTCGATGTTTGGCTTTTTGGATTTCTGAAGGAACATCTTTGGCTGATATTCTAAAGTTTTGTGTTCAACTCCAACTTGATAAATGTTCTGAAATTGTTTGGAAATCTTCACTAGAAGTTGATATATTTATGGGTTAAAAACGATTGAATGGCTCATGATATATTTCTTGATGTTTATCTTTCTGTTTTGTTAGTTCACACATGTTAGAAGGTTCCGCTTGCAGTTGATAATTAACCAGAGATTATGTCATCATATGTGCACAATCTTATCTTGATGCTAATACACTTTGATTTATCGAGTGGGCAAGAGAAAGGCATATAAATATCTTCAATTGATTACTAGATATCTTGTTGAACTAATCTCTAGTTGTGATGACCATAGTATTCTGATGTTGGAGTTCTTCTAATTACTCTTTGCTTTATGTTTAGAAGTGATTTACAATTTACATAAATTTAGAAGTGCAAGTATGGTTATATGCCCTAGTGAGAATGTATTAATAAAAATTTTCCAATAGAAATTTATTCTTTAAATTTTATTACGTACGGCTTCCTTAAGCGACCTCACAATTGACATGTTAATTAGTTATTTCTAATTTGGACAAGAATCTAAATTTCTAATTCAGTGATATTCTAATTATTGACTTGTGATAATCTGGCCTGAGAAAAAAAAAAATATACACACGACTCCGCTGGGGATCGAACCCAGAATCTCTGGTTCCGTAGACCAGCGCCTTATCCATTGGGCCACGGAGTCATTTCTGAGTTGGGTTTGTTTATTGTTTTATTTGGACAAAGCATAACCTAATATTTATTTTTAATTTTAGGATGTTTTTGAGCCACATTATTTTGAAAGAATATTGTTGACCCCAAAAAATGAACTCAACAGATATCGGACCCACTCTTGTCACGTCAAGCATGGATGCAACGCGTTTCTACTAGAATGGAATTGGTAGTTTGACTGGAATGAATACGGGAGACACTTTTCGGCAAGAAACAAAGGTGTTCGAACCTTGGCGGTATGATTACAACGGTATTCGCGCTATCAACGAACACCGGATCGATTTTCCATATTAGATCTTTCTTTTGTCATGGAATATGTGGAAGGACAGATATGATGTAGAATGATATCACATTGGTATTGGAATCTTAATCTATTTGCTACTGTGTTTCTCAAAAATATGTAAAGAACCAAGTATGTAAAATCTTATAAAAAGTTTCATAAGATAAATATATTTCGTGTTTTCTTAGCATATACAGATCCCAATCCCTTTTCTATACAAAGAGAAGCTAATTTATATTAGTCTAGCCGACGTGAAAACCGTTGGATCAAATCCACGTGACAACATCGCTAAATTCGAAGCCTCTTGTCAATGTCTATTCCATACAATTAATGTTTGGCAGAATGTTTGCCGTCCTAGTGGTAAGCTGGCACACTGACACTCTTTATTACATGTCCCATCAATCACTTCTAAAAGATTTTCGTTCCACAATGATGGGCAACATCGAGTTCTGCTGGATCAAGGTCAGCCTTTGTTGAAGATCTCTTGA
>CAIGRS010112652.1:0-12280 GCA_903798395.1 Fraxinus floribunda
GGTGTATTGTTAAGGTGCGTTAGCCTATAAGAAGCTAGGACGATTATGGCTGAGGTGCATGAAGGAATATGTGGAGCTCATCAGGCTGGCCAAAAGATGAGATGGTTGAATATTAGAAGTGGATAATTTTGGCCGAAAATGGGAGAATCATGAGTTCAATATGATAAAAGTTGTCTAGCATGCCGAAAATATGGCCCAATGCAAAGGGCGCCACGAGTAATATGGCACCCATTATCAAGCCTTGGTTGTTCAAAGGTTGGGTGATAGACTTGATAGGGAAAATCTATCCCCCATCGTCCAAACAACATACCTTTATTATAGTCGCAACAGACTTTTTCACCAAGTGGGTGGAAGCGATATCTTTAAAAGAGATCACCTAAAAGAGCATCATAGAGTTTATTCGTGACCATATCATTTACAGATTTGGAATTCCACAAACTTTAATGATGGNTTGGTCGTTCAAAGGTTGGGCGATAGACTTGATAGGGAAGATCTATCCCCCATCGTCCAAGCAACATACCTTTATTATTGTTGCGACAGACTTTTTCACCAAGTGGGTGGAAGCGATATCTTTAAAAGAGATCACCTAAAAGAGCATCATAGAGTTTATTCGTGACCATATCATTTACAGATTTGGAATTCCACAAACTTTAATGATGGATCATGGTTATATCGCTCCTGGTAATGCTTTTCCTAAATTTCATTCATGGAACATATAAACATGATTTTGATTGTATTCGTTCCCTGTTTTTTGGGCAGAACTTGCGTACACGATGAAGGTGACGGAAAAGTGTGATGTGTATAGCTTTGGAGTGTTAGCATTGGAAGTGATCAAAGGAAAGCATCTTGGTGAATGCATTCAATACGTAACAACTTCGTCGTATGGAGATTTACAGTTGGAAGATTTGTTGGATCCACGCATTCTTCATCCCACTCAAGAAGAAGAGATGATTTTGATGTCTACTGTTAAACTTGCAATTGAATGCCTGCACTCCAATCCACAATATCGGCCAAGCATGCAAATTGTTTTTGATATGCTAGATAAGTGAGGAAATGAAATGTTTTTATGTATTGTGTACATTTCACGCATTACTGCTAGTTTTCTTTTCCAATGTAAGTTCATATGTGAAATTGTAACTTTTATTCTTGAAATTAAGTATATCTATCACTGCACACCCTCCAACCATTTGGTAATATAATGTAAAAGAGTTACAAAGAAAGAATATAATAATTTATATTACCATTTCCTTAATATTATAAGCTATTACTAACAAGAATTAAATTAAAAATGTAACTAAGCGAATATTTTGAGGTCATAAAGCTTTCATAACTTTTGTTCTAACGCGAAAAGCCTGATAGTGGATGGAGTCAATATAGAGGATTGAGGAATCTGGGTGAGGACTAGTTGCGGGATTGATCGGTTCACCGTCTTTATTTTTTTTTTTTTTATGTTTTTAAAATTATATTGTTATTAAAAATTCATATCCCTCCTTGACTCATATTTTTTATATTTTTACGTTTCTAAATTTAATTTGTATTTAAGAATCCATTTTCGCATTGACTCTCATTTTTTATTTACACCACAATAAAGTAAAAAAGATAGTTAGAAAATAATAAATTAATGAAATGGGAAAATTGGACAGAAATAAAGATATTTTTATCCATATTGCGTCTTTCCAAAATCCTAGCGAAGCATGTCTCTTGACAATGATGGCATCCTTAACTACGTACCATTAGAAAAGGTTGCATGTCACAAACAAGTGCCATGAAATTATGGTAAAATTAAAGAGACATCTCCTTAGGTTTCCAACAAGTTTGGAGACATCCTCTGCTTTCAAAAATTACAAAAACTTTCTTCTTTCGAGTTTTGGAGAATGGGTATCTCCCATGACACCCCATTCATTTTCAATAAATACACAAACCACCCTAATTTCATGTTTGAGTAACACGTACCTATCCACTAGAAAATTATTAGATTATTGAATAACACAAACCTCCCTCTTTTTGAGTATTATTTAAGCTAAAGTTTGAATTCATTAAATCATTAAAGGTAAACCAACTCTAAGAATTTGCATATGCAAGTGATTTTCTATTTCTCATACGTATCCCCTATAACTATGCCAATGTGTCGTGCATATGCATGTATATGTAATGGGGCTTTGAAGTAATGGAAGATTGTTTGGACTAATCGGATTCCCTGTATTTTGTCTCACACTATTCAGATGTTCATTGTTATTGATTCAAAACAATACCGTTAATTTCATTCATTGTCACTCAGTTCCATTGTGTTAATTTGATCAATTATTATTTAGAGTAGTGTAGTAAATTTAAAATTTAGCCAGATTAGTATTCTTAATTGCGGATTTTTTTAAATCAAGTTAGAAGTATTTGTATATTCGAATGGTACATTTGAGGTGGTCCCTTCGCATTGCAAACATAGAATGTGGGTATCAAATGACCTTAATTGACAAACATGCGGTCCATGGTCTTTAGTAAGTCATACCTAGGCCATGTGGATAAGAATGCAACATATTCCATTCATTGACGATATTGTTTTAATTGACTAGATTCAATTTGAACCAAGCATCTAAATGTTTTTATTTTGTTGTACCACTTATGAATTGCGCTAAAGCCCTTAATCTTTGCTTACTGTCATACTTATGTCCGTACATTATTTTGTTGCTGTCTTATTCTTAATCTTCCATTTATTAACACGTTTTGTCTCTAATAATGATTTATATCCAATAATCTGATACTTTTCTGAAGTTTTTATATTTATTATTTTTCCTCTTATTTAAAAATATGATAGGCAAATAAAGTATTATTTAGAGTAGTTTAGTAAATTTAAATTGTAGCTGGATTGTTTTACCAAATCCATGACTAAGAAAAGAAAATTGAATTCACACACACACACATTAGTATTATAAATTGCGGATTTTTTTTTTTTTTTTTGTAAGTCAAGTTAGAAGTATTTGTATATTCGAATAGTACCTTTGAGGTGGTCCCTTCAATGTGCAAACTTAGAAGGTGTGTTGCAAATGACCTTAATTGACAAACATGCGGTCCATGGTCTTTAGTAAGTCATACCTAGGCCATGTGGATAAGAATGCAACATATACCATTCATTGATGATATTGTTTTAATTGACTATATTCAATTTGAATCAAGCATCTAAATGTTTTTATTTTGTTATACCACTTATGAATTGCATTGAAGCCCTTAATCTTTGCTTACTGTCGTATTTATGCCCATACATTATTTTGTTGCTTTCTTATTCTTAATCTTCCATTTATTAGCACATTTTGTCTCTAATAATGATTTATATCCAACAATATGATACTTTTCTTTAAATTTTGTATTTATTGTTTTTCCTCTTATTTAAAAATATGATAGGCAAATAAAGTATTTTGGCAAATAAGAGCGAGTTGGCCAATAATGCTATGCTATAATCCACTCCTACCCCAACTTCCCTGAGCAACCCACCTCGGCCCTACTCACCCTTTCAAGTATTAAATAACATTATTGCAATATTGCTTGTTGAAAAATGAATGTGTTTTAGCATAATTTTGAGTAGGACTCATTTCTATTTTTTGGTAAATTAAAGTAGATTCGTATTTTTCTTCGTGAGAACATGGAATTCATATATTTAATTACTTGGCTAAAATGATACTCGATTGAATGAGAAATTGAAGATCAAAATGTACCCATTATAAGTTGTTATGTGTTAGCTATGAAGCAAAATTATAGCTTTTCCCACATAGGAAAAAAGAGAAGGCAATGACTAGTTTATATATGACCACATTTCTACTTGGAGGCGTATAAATCACGTATCCATTAATATCTTAGGTTATTGAATTCATGTGCAAGCATGACTTGCATACACGAATAACAACCGAAATTTGGCCCCTTAGGTCCACGTTTTATCTTTATTTTTTTAATATATTTATGTTATTTGTTTCCAACTACCCTTGCAGCTTTTTTAACTACTAAAACTCTTGTTTTTTATAGCCTATGTTAATGGTGAAGTTATTTGTCGGATAAATGATAGTATTATTAGTCTATTAGTCACACTTAGAGCCTATGAGAAGGCCATTTCCATTAGTTCCATATTCAATTTTCTATGTTCCAAAATATACTTTCTTTTTTTATTAGTCCCTGCCCAAATCTTGATGATAGTATTGAGATAAAACTTAGTTCGTCTATGTAGAAACTTATAGCTTAGTTTCTACTGATTTCTTAGTTGTGTCTTACGAGACTGACATTCAACAAAACCTTAAGAACTTACAATGATGGGTATATCTATTTTAGGGATATTGTATTTATCCCGACATTAGTTTGGTATTTCGTTATCTCATATAGTTTTGAAGTTTTTTTCTTTTACAGTTTTAATTTCTTGTTTTTTATTTCTTAAATATATTATACTTAGTGTCAATTTTACTAACAATCTTAAAATCGATTCGAAAATAAAAACTAGTTTGTATTTTGTTTGCAATAGAAAATTAATAGTTGTTTGATATTTCAAAAATGGTAACCAGATCAACTCATATGGATATGTTTACTGAAACTCAAACCGTTGACTCAATCGTCAAGTTATGTTGCGACTCAGACTTTAGTTCAATTTCCAAGTCATTCTTTGACTCGGACAATGGCTGAGAATAGTTGGCCTTGTTGTAACAGTTCTAGTTAATCATGGGCAAAATAGGAGAAATTGAATGGGTTGAATTTCAAAAGATGTAATAGAAGATGCTATTTTATCTCTCACATCCTTGAATCTTGCAAGATTCTGATGCTCTAAAACTCAAAGAGGGTACTATTGCTGCATTTGATGCCAGGAAACATTTTGATTTCCTGTACATTAACTATGTCAATTGTTGATTCACTATACAATATGTATAATATGATAAAACTATACAATATGTATAATATGATAAAAATGACTAAGGAATTGTGAAAGTATTTAGGCCAAAAACATAAAATTGAGAGTGTCGAGACAAAAGAAATTATTATTGGCCACTCCTCGATTATAAAATGGTAAACTCATAACTGTGATCAATCAAGTATAGGAACTCGAGTGATTTTACATAAGATTCGTGCCAAATGAATGATCTTGGTGAAACTTTCCACATGATCACTATTATAGAGAAGCTATCTTCGACATGGATTGATTTCAAAAATTACCTTAAGCATAAATGAAAATAAATAAATCTCCACCTTAGAATAAGTGAAAAGAAAATCATGGCCCGATCCCTCTGCTACCATGAAATACTCAATTTTTTTTTTATTTTTATAATTTTAGTTTCACCAACTATGTCACATCCCAAGATTTTTCGAGTCAGATCAAACAAAATTCGGGTCACCATACTCTAACAAATCTCCACCTTGACACAAATTTCAATACAAGAAATAAAACTTCACTATTAGTAAAACCTCCATCTCTTCCACAAAAACCTCTAAGGGCAATTTCAACAACAAATATCAATCAAGACCAAGAAATGATGAAAGCTACATAGAGCTTGGTCATCATACCAGCAGGATTATCTTGGGTACCAACTTTGATATCACCATGAGCAATAACATTATGCACAAAATGGTACTGTACATCAGTATGTTTCATTCTCTTACGAAATATCATTCTTTTACGGGGAAAATAGCACTCTGACTATTACAAAAGACTATGGTAATCTATAAGTCTTCACTGAGTTTACCAAATATTCCATTATTCTAAAGAGCTTCCTTACAATCTTCTGTAATAGTCATTGCTTAGCTTCAGTAGTAGACAATGCAACTGTAGTATGTATCATAGCTATACAACTGATAGCATATCAACCAACAGTAAAAAGATGCCCTGTGAGAGATCTTTTCTTGTCAAGATCTCCAGTAAAATCAAAATCAACATACCAAATTATTCCATCTGTAGTTCTTCCAAAATGTAAACAAACATTAGTGGAGCTACACAAGTATATGAAAATCCACTGAACTGCTTTCTAATGCTTATACCAGGATTTTCCTTGTATCTACTAACTATATATGATAAATCTAGATGTGAACAAATCATAGCATACGTAAGAGATACCACTTTACTAGAATATGGAACTCATGACATATAATCAATCTCATCATCTGATTGTGGAGATAAAGCACATGAAAGTTTGTAGTGTGCAATTAAATCTATGTTGATAAGTTTGACATTCTACATATTGAACATGTAGGGAACTTTTTCAATGTACCATTTGTAACTTAGGTATAATTTGCCTGCCTTCTAATCTCTCTAAATCTCAATTCTAAGTATTTTCTTTGATGCTCATAAGTCTTTCATCTCAAATTCCTTACTAAGATGGACTTTCACCTTTCTTATATCTCCCTTATTCTTGGCTATTAGTAACATATCATCAACATATAAGAGTAAGTATACAAGCAACCATCACAACACTTTTTAAAGTAGACACAACTTTCATAACTGCTTATTTTGAAGTCATGAGTAGTCATAAATGAGTCAAATCTCTTATACCGCTATTTGGCTACTATATGTAGACATCCTCATCAAGTTCTCCATGTAAGAATATTGTTTTCACATCCAACTGTACAAACTCAAAATCATGCTTAGCCATAATACCAAGCAAAACTTGAATCGAAATATATTTTACAACTGGAGAAAACACGTCTGTGAAGTCTACACTCATAATTTGTTGCATCTCTTTGTAACTAGTCTTGTTTATACTAGGCTACTTCAACTTCTGTTGTACCTTTTTGTTTGCCTTTTAAACACCCATTTGCAACAAACAACTTTCTTGTCCTTAGGTAATCATTAATAATAGTCAGCATATAGTAAGCACCTTATTTGGAATACACCCTAAATGGTCCCAAATGATCATAATGTGTGTAATCAAATGTTTCCTTCATTTGAATGCCTTTGGTGAATCTAACTCTTTTTTGCTTCCCAAAAATGCATTTCTCACATAACTTTAATTCACTACTACTCTATCCATTAAGAAACCGTCTCTTGCTGAGCTCATCCATCCCATTCTCACACATATATCCAAGAAACATATGCTTAAGTCTACTAATATCATCTTACAAGGAAAGAGTAGCGACAACTGCATCACTTGAAACTATAACAAGATATAAAACTAAGCACACATTCTCTATTCTTTCATCACATTGAGGACACATTTTCTAATCTTCGGGACTCCACTTTCACCAGTGTATTTGTACCATTTTGAATTGAGAGTACACAAAGAGATAAGATTCCTTTTCAGATCTAAAACACGTCTCACATTACAAAGTATCCTGACACCATCAAACATTTAAATTTTGATCGTTCTAATATGAGCTATCTTATAAGGTACATTATTTTCCATTATAATGACACCTTCAGAAGTTGTTTCATATGTTGAAAACCAAATGTAAGTGAGACATATATGAAACATGCAAGTTGAATCAAGAATCCAATTCTCACAAGGTTTGAAGTCGTCATTAGAAATAACTAGAAGTTCTTACTCACTTTGAACATCTTCTGCAAAACTAGCTTCATAGAATTTTTTATATTGAGAGGCCTGATCCATTCGCTACCACTAGAGACCTCCATTTTTTTTTTATATAATTTTAGTTTTACCAAATATGTTGCACCTGGGTTTTTCGGGTCAGGCCAAACAAAATTCAAGTCACCGTACTCTAACACTTCAAATTGAAGAAGACAACGCAAATTCTGATTAAGAAGAGATTCCATACAGTTATGGCTAAAGCAAATGTTGTGGAGTTTGGTCAAACTTCTAAAACCTATAAAAATAAGCATGGGCTATCTGGTAGCAAAATGGTCCAAGCTAAGACCAAAATTTAGAGTTTCGAATAAGAAATTTTAAGAAAAATGTTTTAACTATGACAAAGTAGTGTATAAGTATGCGATGGAAAGATAGCAAAGAAGAAGAAAAAGAAAGAAGAAAATGTGATTGAATACATCGGACACAATACTTCTAACATGAGCCTAACAGGTGCAATTTTGAAGTGAATTTGGTGGGTTCAAACCCAAAAGCGTGCTAGATTGATACGGTTCAATGCAAGATGTTTTCTCTAATAAAGAGTTATTCACTTTATTTGAAAGCAACTAAGAATGGGGAAAGGTAATCTATGGGAAATTTAGAAACATGCATGTGGGATGAATACAATACATACTGGTCGAACCCCACCCTAGATCCAATTTAAAAGCCAAATTTTTATACTTTTTAGTGGAAATTACATAAATCTAGGTTTTTAAAGATTTCTTTTTAAAAATCAGGTCTAAAGTTTACTTATTCAACAATCAGGTCATAATTTTATATATTTAATAATATTAAAACAATAATTTTATCTCTCTCTCTCTCTATGTGTCTCCACTCTCTTCTTCACCTCATCTCTCTCCCTCTCCCTCTCCCTCTCCCTTTTTCTCTCTGTCGTCTCCCTCCAAGGCCGTCATCGCCATCGCTATCTCCCTTGCAAGGCCGCTTTTGCCATTGCTAGTGGTTAGGGTTAGGTGCGGTGGTGTGTCCGGTGTTTGGGGTTGGTACAGCCCTATGTCCGATCTGCGTTCTATCGCTTCTCTCTCTTCAACGATGACGGTCCATTCAAACTCTGAAAATTGACGATGAAGGAGATGTGCCGGTTGATGCTGCTAAGAACGAAAGTTACTGAAAATGGCGATGCTGTGGCGAACTCAGCTTCGCGACGCTGCAATCCTTCTTCTTTCCTTTTTTTCTATTGTGGGTGTGAAAATGGTGGGATGGTGGTGATGTTGTGGTGGTCGAGGTGCCATTGGTGTTGATGATGGTGGTGGCACTGCATGGAGTGGAGTGGGGCTTGGGGATAGTGGAGTATAGGTTAGGTTGTGTGGTGGCGATTTTTGTGGTGGTGGCTGTGGTGGTAGATCTAACGGTTGTGTGGTGGTGGTTGTGGAGAGGTGGTGTTGGTACTGATCGTCATGAGGCGGTGGTGGTTTTGTGGCTTGGGCAGTGACGGTGGTGGTTATTGTTGGTAGTATAGTACATGCGACAATGGTGGTCGTTTTTGTTGTTGACGGTGGTTGTGGTTGTGGTTGTGGTGTGGTGTGGTGGGGTGGGGTGGGGTGGGGTTTGTGATCAAGTATTTGGTTGATTTGTGACCAAGTATTGGTGGTGGATCGGGATCGGGGTTGGGGTGGGGTGTTTGATGTATGTGACCAACTATTTGGTTCACCATGACTAACTATTAAACTGTGATCTTAAAATTCAATATTTTGTGGCTAAAAATAATTTGTGACCAGCAAATTTGAAAATGTATGACCGATATATAAATTGTAACCAGCAAATTTCAAATTGTGTGACCGATATATAAATTGTGACATATAATGTTTTTTGATTTGTGATTCCGAAATATTTCGTGACCTCAAAATTTGAAAATGTGTGACCAACGAGTAAATTGTGACTTATAAAATTTTTGATTTGTGATATCGAAATAATGTATATGTGACCATTAATTGTATAAATATGAATTTATTGTATTTAAATAATAAATATTTTTAACTAATTAGTTAAATACCTGACTCTTGCAATTTTTAAACTTGAAAATTGATTATTGCATTGGTGAAAATTAAAACCTGATTTGTGATCTCATCCCTATTTTTTGCCCACTTCCAAAAACATGTGGACGGGTAAAAAATTGAAGCACACGTCGTGACTCAAATCCGACCTCACATATCCAATTCCAATTATTATTTTATCCTTCTCATTTTCTTTCTCGAATCAACGACTTCATCAACAGAACTAATATTTTCTTGGTGCAATTAAGCGTGATTTGGTTAAATAAAAGTGTGTTCAATTTTAAGAGCTGTCATATTTAAATAATTTTAAAAAAATCAAGCACTCTAAACAAAATCTAGAATTTAAATCAAAATAGAACTTACAAATTATTGATTTGTCCATATTTAACCATACTTATTATCTATGTATTATATTGCCTAATTAACTTACTCGTGAATTTGTTATCTCTAATTTAACCAAATATTATTCTACTTGTTTTGATATTTAAAGTTGATTGCTCATTTCTAGTTCCTCGAAATCCACGTTCAACACCACTAATGGGATATACTCACTACACGGGTACTTATTTGTTAATTGCTAATTAGCTATTGATAATAATTTGTTGTCTAGCCAGCATATTGATTTTTAGTTGTTGAAATGTTATTGTCTTTATGTTTTATTATTAGACTACTATTGTCTCTTAGGATTATTTTTAAATTGGATTGTTATTGCTTTGTGAGCTTATCATTTAATAACTTGCATTGTTGCCTTTCCGACTTAATGTTGGATTTTTGTTGTCTTATCTTTCTATTATTAGTTCATTGTTGATCTCTCTCTCTTTCTCTCTTTTTTTTTTTTTTTTTTTTCATGGTCTTTGAAATTTACAAATGGAAGGTTAACAAACTGCAAAGAGAGAAAAGATAATATCTCATTCTTTGAAAAGATAGGCCAATTTAGTGAAAATACACTTTTATGATAGAATGGTCGAAATTCAATCTTCAATTCCTACTGCAATCACCTCATGATCAAGAACTTGATGAGAAAATAGATATAAATTCTATTGTACATTAATATTATGTTTCAAATTCTCAACGGGAATGAGTTAAAGAAATACATTCTTTGACGAATTTTTTGTTATATAATTTTGTATTGACACTCGTAAATTTCATCCCTTTTATTGAAAATTTTGGATCCACTTCTGATTTAAGATAAAGGGTCAAAGCAAGGTGGTTCTGAAGATAGACTTATAAAAAAAGAGCGACTGTTAATAACATGCTAAATGTGGCAAAAATTTGCAATTTTGTGTTCGAGTCGCTTTTTATCACAAGTATTCTTCTGCTTGCTTGAGTATTCTAATTTATGACATGATAGATTATGACATGTTAAGTATCATAATTTGCATATATTAATTAACTTGAATTGCATTCCATATTGATTTTGAACAATAGTGCATACTTGTGTTGAAGCAAAATTGACCAGGTCATCGTTTCAATATATTGAAAGTGATATAGAACCACTTGATTTAATTTAAAATGATGGATGTGATTAACAAGAGGTTGCAACAACGTTACTTTTATCGATGACAGAACAATATACTATTATGTATATATACTTAAAAGTAAGGACAAAGCTATCAAGAAATTTATTTTTTTATAAGAATGAATTTGAAAATCAACTCAATAAGAAAGTTAAGATGTTGGAAAGTGATCAAGATGGTGAATATCAAGCACCATTTGGTGAATTCTGTACGCAACACGAATTCACAATGAAAGCACAGCACCTTATTCACCAAAGAAAAATGGGGTTGTTGAACGAAAAAATCATACTTATAAAATAAATGGTGAATGTAATGCTAGTAAGTTATGAATATATAGGGTGAATTTTTGTTGTTTGTAAATTACTTTTTAAAAAAAAAAAGTGCCCTGAAAGAAAAAAATAAAGAGTGAAAATAAACCCAAAAACTATAGATTGCATTTTTATTAACTATTCACACAATAGTAGTGCTTATCAATTTCTTATGTATGAGTCTAAAATCTCATATATACATAGAAATGCGATAAATAAAATCAAAAAATGTTTCGTTCTTCGAACATATTTCTTCGTATAGATCCAAAGAGGAAGCAATCTCCTCTAATCTGACACATGAAATTACAATATATAGCTAGGACCAAAGACTAGAAGAGAAATTTGAGTTGGAACTAAGAAGTAGGAAAATAGTACTAACTAAAAATTCTTTTGTCCTAATTGTCTAACCTATATTCTAAAAAATGAACTTTAAAGTATCCAGAAAGCTAATAACTCTTCAAAAGCTCCTAGAATTGAAAGGAAAAAAAAAAGGCAATTAAAAGTGAAATAGATTTCATTTTGCTAAACTGCACATGAGAAGTAGTGGATCTTCATATGAGATATAAAACACTAGGTTACAAATAAATTTTCAAGAGGAAAATGATAGCAGATAGAATATAGAGAAGTATAAGGCTAGAGTAATAATAAATTTACAACATTAAGAAGGCTACGATTACTTTGATATGACACTTTGATAAGAAGGTGCACCTTGTTGGTATGAATAGTACCCATCAAATCTTTTTAGGCTTTCTTGATCTGGGTATTACATTTACTGCGTTCAGTTGCACAACAATCCAGGTACAATTGGACCTTTCGCCCAATCTATCCACTCGAGAATCTGATTTATTGTACTCGAAACTCCATCAATGCCACAGCTCCCTACAACAATGATTGAGTGATTATTCCAA
>CAIGRS010112654.1:0-12858 GCA_903798395.1 Fraxinus floribunda
GATGGTCCAGGACAGGGTCGATGAGGCCCTCAAGATTGGGGTTCAACCTTTTTTATAACTTAATTTTTTAGATTGAACGGTTTAACACACATTTGAATTCAAGTCATATTGTAATTCATTTATTAGAGTGTACTTGTACTTCAGTAATATATTATATATGGGAGTGAGCAGAAGATCCGTAGTCGGTTCGATTGTACATAGAGACTGTTTGAGACTCACTTTTTTATAGAAAAAATTTTGTAATAATAATTTTTGAAGAATTGCAATTAAGAATTAAGGAAAACTTTTAAATTTATATGTAAAATTATTTTACAGAAGTGCATGAGGTTGAAAATGAATTTAAAGAAAAAAATAATAAGATTTTGTAAAATGAGACTCAAATAGGGGCTTAAATCTCAAGCGGTTAATTCCTAGAACCAAAGGTTCCAACTCAATTAGTTCTTTTAAATAATTATTTTTATTTGTTGATATGGTAAATTATTTTTGTTAAATAATATTTTATACGAAGATGGAACTTAATTGTTTTCAGTGTGGATGTGAGCAGTGGCAGATCCATGAACGTGATTCAGTTGGGACGAGACAAAATTATGTAAAAATTATGAATTACTGGCCCTTAATGGGTCCGCCCGGGGATGTAAGTGTTTCTCTTGGCGATAAAATCTGAACTATCATTTTATTAATGATTTAGAAATTCGGTTAAGAACTTTGAACCAAATCGGAGCCATTCAATTCAATTTCATAATTACATATAGAATCAATGATCCCATTGTAAGATAACTATTGATTCTCCGAAACTCATCAAACTGAACCAGACCACGTCTATTCCTAATCAAACTTTCGATGAAAAACAGAATAGATCGTGAGAGGATGTGTTGAAGATTAAATTTAAATAAATAAATGTCTCATTTTAACAGCTTAAATATTTACACTGAGGTAGTTTAACCAATTTGAACTTACCATTTTTAGCATCCCAATAAGATGAAGGTAGTAACGGTTCTTGGTTTCCCTCCTATAAAGTGGGCTACTTCCCATTAATCCCAATTTTCACAGGAGTCTCTCTTGTCATCTTCTTCAATTATATGCTTTTCTAAACCAGTACTACGATTGAAGCTTTGAAATATCATCAATGGATGACTCAATTCTTCACAGAAATATTGATGATATAGACGAAAAGAATAAAGGGTTGTTCAACAACACCAGTGATTTTCTTGGATTCAAATGCAAAGATGAAAATTTTATTGCCAACTTGATGAAGTATTCTTTACTTGGAGCTGAGAAGCTGTTGATGGCTCGAAAATCGTCCGAACCGTTGGATTACTCTACTTTTGAGGCCTGTAATAATAGTGAAGTGAATATTTCTGTGATTGGAAGAAATGAAGGTAAATGTGTGCCTGGGAAGTACAAAACTTCGAGTCAATATGATCAAAAGATTGGATCGAACAACGATCTTTTTGATATGTCGAAACTGATGAATTTTCCTGCAGAAAGTATTGCTTTATTGGCAATACTAATGCTCAAATTGGCTGGTTTTCAACTAAATCTCTTTCTGAGATTTTTCACTTTTCCCATTTTGATATTCAACTTTTGGCTAATGATCTTGATGTTTCCATTTCAAACTCTAATATGGATTAGAGATAATTTGAAGAAAAGGCTGCTGAGAATATGCAATGCCTCCTGCTCAATCTCACTTGCCTTCGTGTTTAATCAGTTTACCGCGCAAAATTTAATGCTGAGAATGGCGTTAAGATTTGGTTGGGCCATTTCGTGCACATTCTATGTTTTGATCATGCTATTTGTTTGCTAATCTCAGGATTTGTAATAGGTAGTCTTACAGTGAGAAATCTGGTACAAGAACCAATGCATGCTACTAAAATCCTAAATTTCGACTATGCTAAAACTAGCCCGGTCGCTTTTGTGCCTATTACTTCGTCCCTCGTCCCTAATGTGCCTTCCGGCCTTGATTCGAAACAGAGAATGCCTTCTTCAGACTATGTAGGACAGCGCCCCATTCCTAATAATCACAAGTTGCACCTTACTGTCACGTTAACATTGCCCGAGTCCGAGTACAACAGAAAACTCGGAATCTTCCAGGTACATTAGTCCTTTTTCATTTTCTGCCTTTCTTTCCCGATCAAAATGTTAAATGCTGATAATTCTTTGGTATTTTTCGTGCTCGTATTTAGGTTAGGGTCGAGAGCATGTCTGCAAGAAGTGAAGTACTAGCTAGTTTGAGCTATCCCACAATGCTTCGGTTTAAAAGTCAGCCAATTCGACTGATTGAAACCATGTTGAAAACTGTTCCACTCATAACTGGTTTGCAATCAGAAGTTCAAACACTAAAAATCGACATCAGGGATTATATCGAAGGACACGAACCAACAGCCTTTTTTAAGGTGATTCTTGAACAAAGAGCAGAATTTAAAGCTGGTTCCGGTGTACCTGAAATTTACGCTGCATCACTCGATATAGAATCCGAGCTTCTCGGATTAAAGAGAGCTATATGGAATTGGAGGCGAACAATTTTCGTGTGGATCAGCATTTCATCATTTATGGGTGAATTGATAGTCGTTTTACTCGTCTGCAGGCCTATTATTCTTCCCATAGGAAGGTCCAAAGGTTTTGGCTCAAAAAAGAAATCTCAACAGAATAAACTTCCATGGAATAAATTCAAGAAGATGTAGAATTTTCAAGACGGATAATCTTTGATCTCAACTCGAATAATTAGCACCAGCACTGCATAGCATTTCGTTTAAACTCAATGTACTTGACATTTTAATAAGTATGAATGACAACATGAACTCCGAATTTGCATCGAACATCCATGTTAAGAATGTAATGCTTTGAACTCTATCAGCAAATACCCTGTTAATACTGCTGCTGGAAAAGTCGATAGGGGTAACTTTGAAAGAAGCAAATCCATGTTTCCCGGTGTTGCATTTTTTCTATCGCAAGTGTACAATATCAAACTAACAAACAAAAATTTGGTGATTGTTGGTCTAACTATTTCTAACAAATTGATTGTATCTTGATAAGAGCATTTTATGCGTTTATCTTGGCTTCCATTCTTATTTATTTATATATAATTGAGCGATTATTTACTTAATTTGTGTAAATTATGGTAATTGTATGAGAATCCAAATTTGAATACAATTTATGTAAAAAGAGGCTATTTGGAGTTGATTTGAAGCAATTGAAAATTAACAGGATTGCAGGAGATCGATTGAAAATATTAATGGAGCATTCAGTAAAAATTCATGAGTTTCGTGAGTTAAATTCAATATTTGAAAAGTTTGAGTACTAGAAAATGTATGTCTGTGTGTTTGGTGCACATTAAAATGAGAGAATGCATTTTTTTTAAGTGATGTGATGGAAAATATGTGGTTGAAAAAGGAAGAAAAATTATTGATGTGATGGAAAATATTATTTTAATGAAGAATGTGTCGTTGAAAATGAGTAGAAAAATAAGAATGAAAAAAATAATGTGGGACAAACATGAGCTTAAATCTATAACTCACTTCTCGACTTGTAATATATTCACAAAATCAATAAATGATTGACCAAAGAATTCAAGCATTAAACAATATAAATAAAATCAACACGTGAAATTTAAGAAACTAGACTTTTGAAAATTGAATTAAAAGGTCTCAATAAACTACACTGTTCACCCTAATAAAAAGTTTAACTACTCATAATGAATGAAGAAAAACAAAGAATAATAATTGATACATTTAAGATATAGAAAAGTTGATGAATTTTGCACCAAGATAATCTTCTTCTTCATATCAATGCGTCAACCCTTGATCTCTTATTTTTCTTCGATGTTCTCTCTTTTTAATTCCCATGTTCCTCCTTTAAAAGTGCCTCTCTAGATGTATTTATACCTTTTTCTAAATGATGGACGAGTTTGAAGTCATTCTAGGCTTTGAACGGGCCAAGAATTTAAAACCCTAGAGAAGATGACGCGACATCTAGGCGCTGAAGAGCAGCGTCTGAGTGTCGCAGCAGAGTTTTTGGCCGGTGCTTGGGCGCCATGGTCCTGGCACCTGGACGCCAGCTTGCTACTTCTTTCGGATGACTTTGAGGCACCTAGGCACTCTATTTGTAGCACCTGAACGCTATACTTCTGTACTTTTTCTCCTGTAGCTGTGTTGATGGCTGCCTGGGCTCCATGTTACTTCGAATAATCTGGCCCATCTAGTTAGATTCCTTTATTTTTCTTCATCTTAGCTTCTTTCTTCGCCTCTTTTGCATAATTTTCAAGACATTTTCTTGCCGTTTCACATTCTCATAATCTTTGACTCCATCAAATTCTTTCTTCACCAATTTACCTAATCGATAAAACATCTCTAAAAATACATCAAAACATTCTAAAATTATAAGAATCAAACAATATATTAAGTTTAATTAGCATTAAAAGTATGAGTAAAACACATTCATCACCCGATTTAGAGATAATCTCAAGTCATCTTATAGAGAAAATGATAACGATAAAAATAAGCAATAATAACGATAAAAATAAGCAAAATGCACTAGAGTTATAATGAAATGATAATAACAACTTAAATAAATGTCATTTTTTCACAATTATGCTTTAGTTTTCACTACCTCATAATTCACAAAAATGTTGCCACGGATAGAACTAGCTTTTTTCATCTAAAAGTAAGTTATTCAAATATATTTGAAAACGAAAAGTTACTGAAAAGTAACTTCACTTCTTTCAAGCTTAGCCAAACATGCTCATAAGAACTCGAAGAAGTGCACACGCACGCAAGCTCAAACATGCTCATAAGAACTCGAAGAAGTGCACACGCACGCAGGCTCTATGTTGATCACATTTCCTCAAGTGGTTCAATCCATTCCATTTGAGAAGGATGTTCCCTACACCCATGTACAAATACATCCCAACTCGAACTATCAACATGTAATTGAAATTTAGCTACCACGTCTGGTGTGCTCGTAAGTCGTAAAAAGTCACATACTCGAACTGATAAAGAGATTTAATTTTCACAAATAGATAGTTAAAATTGAACACTATATAAGTTTGCTCAAATATCAAATGCAATAATTTCTCTCGTATAATCCACATGTAAGTTATACCTAGGTGGGAGAGGATGGGGAGGAGGTTCATTTAGCCCTTGTATGAGAAAAATGAATTTTTCAATAGTAATTTTTGGATAATGTTCGATTAAGAATGAAAAAAGAAAATTTGATTTACGTGTAATATTATTTTATTAAAAAATATGTGATTGAAAATGAAATTTTGAGAAAATTGGTCTCAAACAAGGGCTTAATTTAAAATTCCCGAATGGTGTATTTGCATACTCGACTCGAATTTGATTAATAAAAATTACCCAATTCTTGCTTTACCATCCACCATATGCATGCAAGTATGCAAGACTAAAAGCAACTTATTTTGTGTATAGGTAGTGATATATATGATTTGGCTCGAAAACATTGTTCATGAAATACTTATTTTGTATAAGCTCATAATTAGATCAAGGAGCTCAAACATCGTATTTGCTTCTCTAACAAAAAATAAAGCTTTGATAAAGACGACAATTTTAATGTCTTATCAATGACGAACTTTCCAATGTAATATTACTTGAGATCTCTAAATGGGGTGATTTTTTGAGGCCACATAAACTATTTGACCGTTAACTTCGATCCAAAATATGCTATAAGCATGCATGAACTCCAACTTATAATTCATCCCAAAAATCACTTGGTTTGTTTAGGCATACAGAACTCTGCCCATTACAGCAATCATGCAGACGGAATTTCAGAACATGAACATTTTTCAATTTCGAAAAATTAAACAATTATCTGCTCCTCCCATAAATAAGGTACTGCAAGAAGCCGTCTATATTTGCCTTACAAGAGACGGTATTATGTGACTTGAATTCCTAATGTAGATGCTGCTTCAGAGACTACGTGCATTTACTTCAAGTGGGATTGAAGAACTGAAAGTTTATGTACAAGTGTCTGCATAGACAATGGTCAAAACTCGATACCACTATTCAACTGAGCAGAAAAATAAGGCCTGCCATAGTTGCCAAGAGGAGTTTCAACTTTGAACACTACCCCGGTGCTCCCCACATTTCCATTCCACTTGGACCTGCCAAGCTACATATGGGAACAAAAATAAATAAAAATAGAAAAAAATCATTTAGAATCGTTTATAAACAGATAATGGACAACAAACAATTACAAATGCCAGAACAGTTGCGTAGGACCCACTACTTTTACCTACTTTTAACCACACGTCCTCCGGATCCATTGCTTATAAGCAATTAAAAGCTTTGACAAACATGCACTAAACCGATTCAGTAGCATCTTTTCAATAGCACGAAAGGCGATGTAAATTAGCTGAGGACTTAATAGGCACTCAGGCAGATAGATAAAAACCAAAACAGGATCAGGGATAAAGCTTGAGTTAACCATTTAGATGTCAACATTCACCTTTCAAAAACTTATTGGTACTTCCTAAGTTAACTGATGTCCCCTGTGAAGCATATTATCAATCTTTGCTCAACATTTTATTAAAGCGTTAGCTAAACAGGGAATGTCAGAGAAATAACAAGAAGGCAGCACACGACACATTTCGTGCTCTTATGTAATTAAACAAGTAAAATTATTTTTGAAACTACGTTGAAGAAGTTGAGACAAACAAGACTGTAAAGTCTGCAAGCCTTGTGTTACATAAAGGGAAAGGGAAATATCCAGCATTCACAAGATAACAAGAAAACCCAGCCAGATATTGCTTTAAATAAACCATATATCCCTATCAAAGTTTATCCAAACGTTTTGCCAAGTCTCATTCATATAGCCAGCAATGAAAGCATTCCAGGATCTACTACCCTTATACAGCATAAATCACAGCCTTTTAAGGAACCACAATAACTTACAGATACTGATGCAAATGCAGAAGAATGTGTCACAAGAGAACAGCCGCAGATAAGACTCAACTCCTCCTTTATAGAATGGGTGAATTCCACCCTTGTCCCAGGGTTGCTGCCGCCAAATGTAGGGCACAAACTAAAAATAATGTGAGAATACACAAGGTCAGTAAAAGATTATCGTTCCCATACCGCATTAAAGGTGTGGGAAGCAGATAAAACCCACTAACTTGAGTAGAGATATGTTGCTTCTATTGTTAGGCCTAACCAACCCCAGCTCCACAATTAAAAAACAAAGAGAAAAGAAATGGTTCATATAGAATGGATGAAGTGAAGTTGGTGAGCTGTACGATGGGAAACTATCTCCTGCGGTTCAGAGACATAACAGAACTATTATATTACAATAGAATTGCACACAATATTAGCACTGCAAATCTCAAATAAAGAAATAAAATAGTATCACCTGAACTGGATGGTTGGCCTGTCCAAGAGACCAGATCTCTTCCAAGCTAAAGCCTGTTCCAGGCCCAAAGTAAACGATTTATCAGGCCACTGCAATGTTGGTGTTATGCGTGTGCCCCATTTATTCTGTATACAACAAAGAAAATACACACTAAAGAACATTAGTTATACATATCCTAGCCAGATAAAATAAGGCCAAATGTAAGGATTGTTTCCATGAGGTTTTCCAATCTCAACAGCTCACCTTGCAAGAGAAGCTGAATTTCATCTCTCCCGGATATTGACCCTGTGCTTGAAGCAGGCCCCCACAAAGGGGTAGAAATGCACTGGTGGACAGGCCCTCACCAGATACATAGGTGACCTGGCCATTTGGAAACTGCAAGTCCATGAAAGACTGCATATATAGAAGAAGGAAAAACGTTTCAGAAGCCAGTCCAAGTTACGGAAAATTTATATATCAGCAATATGGTACACCGGCAGTGCATCTAACATCATCATAAAGAGACGAGCAAAATATGACTACGGTAACAAAATTATGAATTCTGTATATATGCAGCATTTAATAATTATTTTTCTTTTTAGCAACTAGTCCATTTTATTTTTGGTTTCTCTTTTTGTTTGTATACACAGTTAAAGACACAGCATGGACAATACTTATTCACAAGGCAAGACATTTCCTGCATTTCTCCTTTTCCTTTCATTGTTTTATTTCCATCATAACATTGATAGAATATAAACATTTTCCCTCATAATAGGGAAATACCATTGCCCCTCTTAGTTCCATCTATCTATTATGCCTTTTATTTGTTTTGTCGACGGACGAGGAGATACATGAGAGCAGTTTATTATATAACTGCAGTTCACAGTATTGTAGAGTTTTGCAGTTGGTATGCTAATATATTTTCAGGGACAGTATTGATTTACTGCAGCGTTCACTCAGAAATGTGTAAAAGGAATACACAATTTATCACGCAGTAATAAGATCACCCAGACAATCCAAAGTTCTATTTTAACATTACACTGATCATGTAAATGATGGACTTTCTTACACAGGCCAATGGATTGAGGCAGATCATAGACATTAACAGCCACCTTCTATGCTTTGACCACACAGCTGGACAAAGGGAATGCATTCCATTCTGTTCACATTAGTAAATAAATGATAAATTTCATTTCAGAGATAATAGGACATGAGGGGAGAACTTGGTGAGTACTAATCCAAAAAGAAAAAATTCAAACACTTCATTAAAGGATTACAGGAATTAGCTTTCAGTTAGCAACTTTTTAATAACACTTACAGGATAAAATAATAAGCAAGGTCTAATCATGACAAAGAGCATCCTAGAAAAAGAGTGGTCAGAACTGTAATTAGTTTTTTCCTATTGGAAACAGCTTCTTTTAGTGCAAAGATGTCAGGTTTTAATTTGTTAAATCCACTAAGGAGCATCAATGGATGTAGGAACTAGTATTCTGTATTCATAAGTACAAGTAGTGAGTAGTCCATGAATTATGAAAGAAGAATCCCACATATTCAGATTCCACTATCATTTATGGATAAAAGATTTCCAATGTTAAAATGGGATTACGTCCTTATGTATGGAGTTCATTGTGCAAAACGTTCATTGTCCAAAACGTCCCAACATTGCATTTTTTCATGGGATGTTTTGCACAATAAAGTCCATGCATAGGACGTTTTGTGCTAATAACCCTATTAAAATGCATAGATATGCAAAAGCAGTTTTAAATACAAAACAATGGAAATGTTCATTTTTAACTATTTATGTTAAAGAAAATAAAAATTTAATTTACTGCAGAGAGCAACTTGGGCTTCTCTGGCTTAAAATATCAGACAATCATAATTTTAACAGTTTTCTTCAAACAACACACAAAACCTTTCCAGTCTTTTATTTTAATCAAAACTTAGCAATCGATCACTTTCGCATTGAGCTGTAAGGTTGTCATACCTTCCTGTCGTAGCCATACCAAAGCAGGTGCTGCTTTGACAAGTGAACAGGCAAAAGGAGAGTTGAATCACGAACAAAAAGTATAGGTCCAAGCTGGATAAGGAACAAGGATGAATTTTCATTTCCTGATGTTGAACTTCCTTGTGAGGCCTCTACTCTCCATAAATCTCCCCTAGCAACCAAAGAACTTTCCACATTCTTTGTTCTACTATCATACGTCGTCGTGAAATTGATTATACCCTGCAATGGTGAAACTCAATGATTAAAGCTGGGAAAGATACTAGTTAGAAAAATAAATTATAACGTGTATACATGTTTTTAAGGGAAAATTCAATAAGTCCCAGAGAGCTTTTAATCATCATGTACCAACCATCACAACAATTATATAACATCAATCATATATACTTATTTATTGAAGGATGTTTGAGAGGATAATTATTTATTCTCTTTGCATCACTTGGTTGATAGATCATAAAATAAAAATCACCTAAATTGAGAAGTTATTATTGCAGAAATCTGTAGTTTCTTTATTCATACTGACTCGTAAACGACAATTAGATAACATTGCCACTGCTTGTTCTACCGCAACATTCCTTTGTTTGGGTTTATGCGTGATGCCATCAAAACCAGAAGTAATGCATAAAAATGAAACATGGCCTCAGAAAATTACCTGTGATCGACCAAACTTTTTCAATGCCTTCAAGTTCACACCAAAAATCTCCTCCTCAGTCACCCCCTCCGGGACCTTGTCATTTTCAGGGAACCCATAATCCTTAAACCCTTCTGCCAATGATCCCAAATCCTCCTGCAGATGATTAATACTCAAATCAATCCCCTTCTGGCAATTACTTTCTGTTCGCAATGACAACCCCGCGTTCTCATCATGCCAGAATGGCACGGGCAACCGTCTAAAAAACTGCTGAACCACACCATTCAAACACGCCCCAAAATCAGCCCCCACTTGTCCTATTCTGTTCCCAATATCAAAAATAGCCGACACACCATTAATCCCAGAATTGTCCACCACCAATCCAAAGTCTTTTTTCATGAAATTCTGAGCTGCAAACTCGACTTCAAATAGGTTGGGCGTTGGAGGATTGGGCCATTGAAAAGCAGGTGGACTAATATGAGACTGAATTAAACCCGTAAAACCCTGCGCAAGCCTGTCGGCTAAGTCTTGGCCGTGCCGCTGCACCTCCTCCCATGCTTCGAATGATCTCTCCATGGACATCATTCGTGCGAACTTCCACTTTCAAAACCCTTAAATTTCTCTCTAATCACAAGTCAATTAAAACTATATTCAAATTTCTATAAAAACACAAATCAAAAATACCCAAAAGCTCCAAATCACAAGATCGGAAAGGAACCCAAAAATATGGACTTATTATTAGTTCAATATATGTATATACACCACGTTTTCTCAGCTACAAGAAAAATTATTCTTCAACCAACAGCAGAACTGAGCTCACATATCGCGATTCAAAACAAATAAAATAAAATTCCGATGATTGCCTAGGAAATGGAAAATTTTGACTAGATTATAATTCTTGCAATAACAGTAAATTAGAAATTCCAGTCAATCGAACCCAAAAATAGAAGACGAAAAAAAAAAAGCAAAAAAAGAACTGGTGAAGGTTTTGACACATCTCATCTTTTCAGTGTGTATGCTAGAGAGAGAGAGAGGAGATATGCTCATTCCGACGGGAGAAGAAGAGGGGATGCGTAGTACGCACAGCGTTTACTTTAACGCCACGTTGATTGTAATCGTAATCCTTTATGGCTATGGCCTACCGGAATAATTCCATTTCCCAAACAAGTTTTTTTCAGGGAAGATTGCAACTTTAGTCCTCCATTTAATGTTTTCAGTATCAATTTCATCCATGGACTTTAATAAAGAACAAATTGATATCCAACATTTCATTTAAATGTGAAATCAATCTCAACTCTTAGCCAACCCTCCTTGATTGAAAACTTATTTCTAGTTAAAGTAATAGCTTTGTGGATAATTGTGCAATTTTCACGTATTAAATCTAAAATCGCAATTAACACAAACAACAACTTTAATGATATTAGCTTTAATAGGAACAAAGCGTGCTTTAATAGGACCAACCCATATTAGGGCCCACATATCATCCCACTTATGTTCATTAAAAAATAGTAATAATATTAGAATTTTTATGTGGGCCATCTTGGAATTGAATTGATAGTTTTAGCACCTATATAGTAGTGTTTGGTTAAGCTTAAATGCAAGTGTGTGCTTATTAAGCCATGTTTGGGGAGATTAAAATCAAGATATAATTTCAGTCAAAGTCAATAATTATTTTTTATCATATATTTCACGTAACCAACAATTTTTCAATCATATAGTTTATCAATTTTTATCAAAATCTATTGAATTTTTATTTTAATCTCTATCAAACTGGGAATAAATATTCGATTTCAATACCTTTGTAACTCAAAATGGATAAATTATGAGCTTACGAAATAATTGTGGTTGCTACTTTATTTAATTTTCTAAAATCACATCAATAATTTTTCTTTCATTTTAAATCACATATTTCTCATCAGATCAACAGTAAAAATGCATTTTTACTCCAAAAATGTGCACCAAACAAGCTATTAAAATTTATTAAATTTTTATTATACAATTTTGGAAATAAATGAATAATTTGTTTGAACAAATTTTACACAATAGTGGTAAAAGATTAAATTTAAATAAAATAATTATTTTTATTTAGAATTTTTTACAAAATACACATTTTGTTTAAGGTGTACTTTATTTTTTAAAATTTAATTTTAATACTTCATTTTACAGTATTATAATAAGAAAAAAAATAATTAAAAAATTACAAACTTGCCATTTTTAGTAGTCAAATAGAGCTCTAAAAATGGCAAGTTTGTAATTTTTAGAGCTCTATTTGACTACTAAAAATAAATAGAGCTTGGTTTGCTCCCCAATGGTCACCAGTTCGAGTCCCCTCAGGGCCACTGAGGTGAGAAACGGCTGTAAACTTCAGGGCCCCGTGGGATTAGTCGAGGTGCGCGCAAGCTGGCCCGGACATCCACGGTTATCAAAAAAAAAAAAAAAAAAAAAAAAATCATAATTGAAAATAACAAATCACGACCTTAATATTATATTATGTAACGCTTTGCATATCAAGTTTTTAACAATTTGTTTATTTTCCAAATATTTAATTACTATTTTATCTTCATCTAAAATTAATGTTTTTCCTTTTTCTTATTTATCTATTCCATCTAAAATTAACAAGCAGTTGAGTTCTTTCATTGCTTAAATGAACTAGAAATCCTCTTCAACCTGCCTATATGGTTCGAAATTCATACAAAAAGTAAAGAGTGTCTTCAAACAAGTTACGCGTCAACTTTATTTAATTTGATTAAAATGTTTTCATAGTTCGAAGTTCATGCAAATAAAAAAAATTAAAAAAATGGAATTTTTAGGAGAGAACGGTATATTTATTTTCAAAAAAAAATGAAAAATAGACATTACTGACAAACCCAAAAAAATATATACTTTC
>CAIGRS010112659.1:0-13734 GCA_903798395.1 Fraxinus floribunda
AGTCTCTGTTAAAATTTCATAAATTTTAGTCGACGTTTACTAGGCCAACAATATTTTTCTTTCCACTGTTGTGCAACCGAAAGTCGCCGAATTTTCTCGAGATGTTTTTTTAAAAAAATCAAGTTACACCATAATTTTCTAAAATCTATATGGACATATATCTTTCATTATAATCTTTATATGTTTCAACCTCCAAATTTTTTCTTATTTACATTTTGTTTTGGTTAGCATTAAAGAGGTCAAACAAAGAGCGGATTTTTTTAACGCTTCGAGTTCTGAGAATTTGGGGCGTTACAGGAGTAGATGTTTTCTAACTATGCCCCCGATCGACCTGTTGACAACATTCAGGTCGGAGAGGGCATTTTCCCCAGATTATGAACAACCCCAAAGGTCTGTAAGCATGTTTGACCGGATCGGACGTACTCCTAGGAATAGGAATCGGTTCATTCACCAAACAATTCAACCACAGGAACAAGCACAAAGCTAAGCAGCCCAAGTTCCCCCTCCTAGGAACCAGCGGGAGAGGCGAGAACTTATGAATCGGCGATATCAATCAAAGACGTCCCAATCGTCGCTCACTACTTAGCAGATGAAAACGATTCTAATGGACCATGTAGGTCCTAAGAACTCGACGACGACGACGACCTTCCATTCTCTAAAGAATTATATAGTTTTCCCATGCCTCCTAATTTCGTGCCTCCTAAAATTCCTAAATATGAGGAGAAAGGCAATCCAGAGAAACACCTTAACCAATATAAAACACAAATGAGTCTTAGAGGCTCATCACCGATTTTGAAATGTAGAGCTTTCCACTTATCATTGGGTGGAGCAGTCAAAGTGTGGTATGGCTGGCTAACGCAACTCAGTATTAGGAGATTGCTTGACCTTAAAAAGACATTTCTGAACCAATATTTGTCCAAAAAAGAGGGAGAAGCACCGATCTAGCGCCTCCAGGATATGAGACAGGTAGCAGGGAAAATATTAAAGAGTTACCTAGCTCGCTTTACGGATGAAATAACTTACTACAAGCAAGTCACGGATAAAGAAGCCTTCTCAGCTCTAAAGGAAGAACTGAACATGAAAACGCTATTGGAGGGATGTTCGAAGTAAAAAATCAACCACTTATGATGAGATGGTAGAGATGATGAAATTGAGTTGTCAATGAAGAGATGATTGATCATCGAAATAGGATGGCACAGGGATTCTCTTCGCCTCAAAGGTAGATGGGGCGAGGACCCACGTCACATTTGGTAAATCACTAATGGACGCAACCTGGGCATGCCATAGCTCCCACTTCGGGACAGGCTCTAGCTACGATAACTCTGAACGTTGTATGTATGATCGCCTATGAAAATGTTAGGCCCAACGAACATCTAGGAGATCCTCTAAATAGGAGTAGGACCTAGAAATAGGCCCCCAGAAGAGGTACGACCCCATTGTACTTACTACCATTTCTATGGTTATGACATAAGTGAATACTGGGAGGCTACTGCGCTGCTAAAAAGAGCAACCTCCTGAAACAGGAGAGGCTACTCTCTAGACGACGCTACAAGGATGAACTCACCTAGGAGAGGTGAGATGAGGCGACACTCACCTCGACATGACACGAATGATGATAGAGATAGGCCTAGGGATAGATAACGACCTAGAAGGGATCATCTCATCACAATTGATAACATGCTCGTCCGGGAGATCGATATTGGGGAACTACATGTGAGAAGTGAATCGTGAGATTCTCGGAGGAATTATACAAAGAAAGCCAAGGACTTGCCTTTGGCCATCTATATAGTGAACTAGCATCATGGGTTGAGACCCGTAGAGGCCATCACATTCACTTAGGAAGACGCGACGGGTGTGAATTATCCCTACCATGTGGTGGCAAGAAACAGATTGAAGCACATGCTTGTAGAAAATGACAGTTCAGCGACTGTTTGGTTCAACCAATGACAAGATGGTGATAGATCACGAACTCACTCCTATGACCGCACTCCTGTATGGTTTCACCGGGGATACTAACATTCTGAAAGGAATGATCACTATGGCTTTCGAAATGGGAGCGCTACCTCTTGTGGCTAACCACATCATAGAATTCTTGGTAGTTGACTAACGATCTGCGTATCATGGAGTATTTGGGAGACCTACCTTGAAGGAGCTGTGGGCCATGACCTCTATCCATAATTTGTGTATAAGGTTTACAACCAAATAAGGTATAACCACTGTTCGAGGAGATTAGATGGGATCGAGGGAGTGTTACCTTAACTCTTTAAGGAATGCTTCCCCTGGGGGTGAATATGGTAATCTTAGACACTGAAATGATCAATGTCCCTAAAGAAGGGGTAGACCGCTGCACAAGAGGGAGATGTTAAGATGACGAAAGCCCCTGGAAAAGGTCTTCCTAAGGAAGTGGCCCTGGACGAACTGGACCCTCGAATCATCGAATTAGACTTACAAACTGCCCAACAGAGGAGCTAGAGAGTTTTCCTGTAGACTTTCAAGACCTCTTTAAAATCCTGTAGGTAGGAAAGGACTTGAAATATGAAGTAAAAGAGGAGCTGAAGAACTTTTTGCGGAGAAACCTTAATGTAATTGCATGGACACACGAGGACATGGTAGCAATAGACCCAAAGATCAGCTGCCACCACTTAAGAGTCGATCCAAACCAAGCCCCACATAGACAAAGAGAAAAGTCTTCAATGCAGAGGGGTATGAACCTTGATGGATTGACGCCTACGAGAGGACTGCTCCAGATTCAAAGCCAAGTGTTCCACATCCAATGGTTCTTCTCTTATTCCCTTCTCATTATAAATACCCACACATACACTATCCATGTAAAGATAAGAGAAGTACAAGTTTTATATTGTCACTACCCATAAGCTCACCACCACTAAAAATCACATTTCGGTGAACATCACAGCTAGACATCCCATATTATGTCTACAAACTCACTAACTTAACCATTGGAGTGCTTACAGACGCTTCCACCCCTACCAAAAAAGGCCTTGAGTGACTAACAATGTGTTACTATGCGCATGAAGGAGCTCACATGGAAGAACTCAATTGGCCACATGTTTGGGCCATTTTTGGGGTCAACAATGTTAAAGATGTGTAAATAGACAAGTGCTAAATTGTTAAAAAAGCAATTTCATGGTCCAAGAAGGCATAGTTCTTAAACATCGGATTTCACACAATGTGATTGAGGTAGACAAGGCCAAAATCCAAATTATTGAAAAATTACCTTCACCAATTTCTATGAAGGCATAAGAAAATTCTTGGGACATACCAGATTTTATAGGGGGTTTATCAAGGACTTCTCAAATATTACCAAACCGGTTTGCTCCTTACTTGAGAAGAACATTTCATTTGATTTCTCTCAAAGATTACAAAGCCACTTTCAACGCTCTTAAGGAGAAAATCATCATAGCTCTTATTATTGTAGCTCCTAATGGGATCTACCCTTTGTGCTTCTGTGCGATGCAAGCGATTAAGCCTTTGGAACAGTGTTGGAGCAAAGAGAGATAAGATCTTACATGTCATCTATTATGCTAGTGGGACATTGATTGATGTCCAATTGAATTATGCCACTACCGAGAAAGAGATGCTAGTGGTGGTTTTTACTTTTGACAAGTTTTGGTCTTATCTCATTAGCTCCAAGGTGATTGTCTCTTCTTTCCACTTGACCCTTAATTATTTGCTAGCGAAGGAAGATGACAAGATGAGGTTGATTAGAAAGGTTGGGTTCTTTTGAAAGAATTTGATTTAGAAATTTGTAACAAGAAAGGATTAAGAATCTTGTAACCGATCATTTATCTGGACTTAAACAAATTGAGGAAATGGACAGGAAGAGATAAATGAGGTATTCCCGATGAGCAACTTTTGCAAGTCATGCATCTTCTCCAAGCTTCCCATGTACCATGGTTTGCGGACCATGTAAATTTTCTTGCAAGTGGTGTCACTCCTCTGGATATCTCTTATCAAAAAGGAAGAAGTTCTTCGTCGATATTAAGCACTATCTTTGGGAAGACCCATTTTGTTCAAAAGAGAGCTGAATCAAATCATTATAAAATGTACACCAGATGAGGAAATGGAGAAAATCCTTGAATAATGTCACTTTTTTCCTTATGGGGGTCACTTTGGTGATGTGAAAGCTGCGTCAAAATTTCTTCAATCGATATTCTATTGGCTCATTTTGTTCAAAGATGCCCATACACTTGTATCTAAGTGCGACCAATGTCAACGTAGTGGAACATCCCCAATCCAAATGAAATGCCATTGAATTTTATCTCAGTGGTGGATATTTTTTATATGTGGGAAACTGATTTCATAGGATCTTTACCATCCGCATGCTCAAATCAATTAATCTTGGCGCGGTTGACTATATGTCAAAATGGGTAGAAGCATTGACCTTGTCTACTAATGATACTCGGGTGGTAGTGAAATTTTTGAGGAAAAACATCCTCTTACATTATGGGACCCCCTAAGCTATCAATAGCGATAGAGGCAAACAATTTTGTAATCTCTTCTTCTACTCATTCTTGACCAAGTATAGAGTGAAGTACTGGGTGGCTACTCCCTATCATCCACAAACTAGTGGACAAGTGGAGATTTTAAATCGGGAATTGAAGAAGATTCTTGAGTTGACGGTGAATGCCTCAAGAAAAGATTGGTCCATAAAATTAGATGATCCATCATGAGCCTGCCATACCGTATTAAAAAATCCCATTGGTATTTCTTGAGACCGTCTCATGTTTAGTAAGGCAAGCCACATTTTGGTTGAACTTGAGTATCAGGCCTATTGGGCTATCTAAGCATTGAGCTTGTATATGAAGTTGGCCGATGAGAAATGATTGCTCCAACTAAATGAAATTTAAGAGCTCTACCTCAATTCATGTGAGAATGCCATGATATACAAAGAAAAGATAAAGAAGTGGCATAATAACACATTGTGAAGTAAAAATTGTATGTTGGACAACAAGATCTCCTTTACAACTTTTGTCTCGGGCTATTTCTTGAAAAAACATGTTCTAAATGGTCGGGACCTTTCACTATTGTTGAAATCTTCCCACATAGAGTGGTCGAGTCGTATTATGAGGAAAATGGGAACCTTAAATCAACGGGCAAAGGCTGAGACCATCTTTGGAAGGTGATTTTTTGAAAGAGAAGTTGTCCATTATTCTTGCCAATCTAGAATGATCATTCCTCAAAATTGAGTTAAAGATTTTAATTAAGTGCTTGTTAGGAGGAAATTCTCTTAATCTCAAACCATTTATTTTCTAATTTTCTTGTGATTAATATTTTCATTATCAATTTTTGTTTTATTATAGATCAATTTTTTTAGTCATTGTTTTGAAGTCCTAGTTACCCATGGTTTTCAACAAGTTCGGAGGTGAATTGGTAATGATTTTTATAAGGTCACAAACTCAAGTCCATTATACTTCGATAAACATCCAATCGGGAAAGTTTCTTTTACCCACTCTTCACTTTGATTTTATACTTTCACGTTGAGTACGTTGTGTAATTCAAGTTTGGGGGTGATTGTTTATTGGTGGTGATTATATTTTTCCCTGATTTTGGTGGAAATGTTAGATATCCTTGTCAGCTAAGGATGATTTGATATTTCAAATTGTTGTCAATTCATAAGCTATGACAAAATATGCTACTTGTGCCTATTTTTGTTTTTAGAAAAAGTTACTTATTCATGTAAAATCCTAAGCTATTTTGAGCACAATATTCATGATCAAATATTGTCTAGGAATGGAAATTATTGATTGATGAAGAGAGTTTTGAATTGGTAAATCTAGGTTATGAGTTGTGTATAAATTTATATTAATCCACATTCTCTCTCTATCACTTAACCCTATTGCAAGATAAATTTGGGGTTGATCGAGTTGGTAAAGGAAATTATCTAGAAATGTGTTGATTCCATGCATGTTGAGTATATTTGTGTTGAGTGTATTTGGAAACAAGTATAAATTAGGTAATTAACATCTACTAGAGATCCGAGCCCCACATATAGCTTTGTCTTGTTCAAAAAGGGCATTGCACTTGTTAAATCCTATGCTTCACTCCATAGCCTTTTGAATTGAGTTAGTAAGTCCACATGGGTATTTTGAAATCATGCATTTGTAATTGAAAGTGTGGGCTTAGATAACTAGAGGATTTGAATTACTTAGTATAAACTTAAATCTCGAAGCACTCAACTTTGTGGAGAAATATAACATGTCTAGATTGTTGACATTGCCGGTGTAATCTAACTAATGTAGAGTGGTAAAAGAAATGAATAATTTGAGAGCAGCTATAGATTAACTTTAATTGATATAATTTTAACAATTCTTATTCGTTTTCATTTAGAATTTTGTTTTGAATTTGAACTTCCTAATTTTTGTTGTCCTAAGTCTTCAATAGTGCATACATCATTCAAAAAGTATTGATCTTGTTGCACTTGATCTGGTTATCAAAAGAACCTTCCGAAGAAGGCTAACGGAACAAAGAGAAGCAAGAAGACAAAAAAAAATTTAGATAGCACAGCAAGGGACAATGATGATCCTATTGGAAACATTCTAAGAGGTGGCACTCTTCAAGGTTTTGATCCTCAAGGGGGGTAAGGTTAAAGATCTCGTGATAAATGAAGAAGACATTCTTTCAGGGAATTTCATAAATCCTTCCATTCTGGAAAATCAACCAAGCATCGTCTACCCTTCTTATCATCATCGAAACTTCCAATTTTGATCATATGTGATCAATCTATTCTCCAACGCCTTTTTCATTCTATGGGAGAACAGATAAAAATCTACATTGCCACATTGCGCATTTCATGGAAATTTGTTGCAACTTGTGAGTGTGGAAACATTCTGGATGAAGTTTTTGTGCATACATTGAAGAACTAGTTAAGAAAATGGCTTGACACTTTGCCTCTGAGAAGCATCACTAGCTAGGCCGAGTTTGTTCAAAAATTCACTACGAAGTTCTTTCCACTCGATAGAGTTGCTAAATTCAAACAAGATAGCACAAACTTCTATAAATCTGACTCAGAGAGCTTTCATGAAGCTTGAGAGAGGTTCAAAGACATGCTTAGAAAGTACCCAAATCATAGAATCTCAATGGGAGCATAAGTCAACTATTTCTATGCCAGTTTGACTCCATCCAATTCTAATGTCGACTCATCTTCTAATAGGTCAATCAAATGGAAGAGCCTTCGGGAAGCTTATTACCTGTAACTAAATTGGTGAATCATCAATTGTAATATCAAGAATGCAATGATACCTCTTTGAAGAACTTGGCGAACTAAGTGGGTCAAGTAGTTAAACTCCTCTTGAAAAGGCAACAAGGAGCTTTTCTTAGCAATATCGAGACTAATCCAAGAGAGAATGTGCAAGCTATTACAACAAGAAATGTGAAATTCCCAATGGTTTAATCCAACAAAGCACACATCAAGAAGATGAACTCAGTCAAAACCTGAAGAAATTGGTGAATTAGCTAAGGAAAGTGAATCAGGATCATCAGGATCAAAAGGTCCAATACCAATCAAAGCTTATTTGTCTCATATTCCCTTTTCCTCAAAAGGCTTCAACATCACAAACTTCATGCTCAATATGAATTTTTTTTTAGAGGAAATCAAGAATCTACACATTAACATTCCATTTACTGATGTTTGGGTCAAATGACAAGTTCATAAAGGATATTCTTTCCAAAAAAATGAAACTTAAGAAACATGAGATGGTGATGTTAACGAAGGAATGTAGTGCTATTTTACAAAATAAGTTACCCCCTAAAAATCAAAGATCCAATAAGTTTTATTGCTACATGTAGTATTGGTGATTGAAAGTTTTAATAAAACTTTATGTAATTTTGATGCTGCATTAATTTGATGCCTTTGTCTATTTTTAACAAATTGGGATTGGGAGAGGCCAATGCAACCACCATATATTTATAATTGGCTGGTAGATCCATCAAATATCCACTTGATGTTATCGATGATGTCCTTGTAATGTAGACAAATTTATCTTTATTGGTCGATTTTATTATTCTTGATATAAAGGAAGATCATGACATTCCTATGATTTCGAAAATGTCATTCCTAGCTACCAAAAGAGCTCTAATTGATGTGCAAGGGGGCAATCGATTGGAGAGTATGCATTAACTACCGAAAGCTCGACAATGCTACTAGGAAGGATCACTTTCCTTTTCCATTCATTGATCAAATTCTTAGGATTTGGCAGGAAATTCGTAATATTTTTTGCTAGATGGGTATTCGGGCTATAATCAAATTTCAATAGCCCTGAAGGATCAAGAGAAAACAACTTTTACTTGTCCATATGGTACTTTTATATATAGGAGGATACCTTTGGTCTTTGCAATGCACCTGCTGCTTTTCAACGATGCATGATGGTATTTTCTCTTAATTGGTAGAGAAATTTATTAAGGTATTCATGGATGACTTCTCGGTGTTCGGGACTTCATTTGATGAATGCTTGAAAAAACTTGGACACGATGTTGAAGAGGTATGAAGAGACCAACTTGGTGAAAATTGGGAAAAATGTCATTTCATGGTCTAAGAAGGTATAGTTCTTGGACATCGAGTTTCACACAAGAGGATTGAGGTTGCCAAGGCCAAAATACAAGATATAGAAAAATTGCCTCCACCAATCTCTATGAAAAGGCATAAGGAGTTTCTTGGAAAATGTTGGGTTTTATAGGTGGTTTATGAAGGATTTCTCGAAGAGTACCAAGTCACTTTGCTCTCGCTTGAGACAAACATTCCATTTGATTTCTCTCAAGAGTGTCTTCAGGCTTTTAACAAACTTAAGGAGAAACTCATCATGACTTCTATTATTGTAGCTCTGGATTAGGATCTATCATTTGAGCTTATGTACAATGCAAGCGATTATGCCATTGGAGCAATGTTAGGGCAAAGGTGATAGGTAGATTATTTGTTTGAAAGAATTTAATTTAGAGATTTGTCATAAGAATGGGACCCAGAACATTGTAGCCAATCATTCAACTAGTGGATAAGTGGAGATTTCAAATAGAAAATTGAAGAGGATTATTGAGTTGACGGTGAATACCTCAAGAAAAGACTGGTCCAAGAAATTAGATGATGGATTATAACCTACCAAACTGCATTCTTAACTCTCAATGGTATGTCTCCATACTGTCCCAGTTTTGGTAAGGCATGCCATCTTCGAGTTGAACTTGAGCATCAGACCTACTGGCACGATCAAAGCATTGGACTTTGATCTGAAGTTGACTGGTGGGAAAAGATTACCCCAACTAGATGAACTTAACGAGCTCTACCTCGATTCTAATGATAATGCCCGGAATGATATTGCCAACCATATTGGATACGACCCAATTCTCTTACTCTTAACCCTTTTATTTTCTAATTTTCTTGTGGTTAATACTTTCGTTGTCAACTTTTTGATTATAGATCAAGTCTTGTGGGTCATTTTTTAAGTTGCCCATGGTTTTCAACAAGTTTGGGGGTGATTTGGTAATAATTTTTAGAAGAAGGCCACAAGCTCAAGTCCATAATCTTTCAACGAACATCAAACCGGGGAAGTTTCATTAAACCTCTCCTTTCTTTTATTTTATTCTTTTGTACATTGAGGATAACATGTAATATAAGTTTGGGGTGGTGATTTTATTTTGCCTAAATTTTTGTAGACATGTTGGATAGCCTTACCGAATAAGAGTGGTTTGATATTTAAAATTGTTATTGATTCATAAGATATGACTAAATATGCTATTTGTGCCTGATTTTATTTTATTTTATGTTTTCGTTCTTTTTTTTTTTCTTGAAAAAGTTGCTTATTCATGTGAGACCTAAGGTATTTTGAACACAATAGTCATAACCATTTGTTGTCTAGGTGTGGAAATTATTGATTGATGAAGAGAGTTTTGAAATGGTAGAACTAGATCGTGAATTGTGTATAAATTACTGATTGGGGTGGCTGAGCCGACAAAAGAGAATATCTAGAAATATGTTTTTTACATATTTAAAAATTAGGAAGATATCGACATAAAGTTTTTTACATGGGTAAAAAAAAGCCCAAGAGAGTGAGGTCAATCATGATCTATAATTTTTAAGCTTGCAAGAAATCATACATTTGTAGTTAAATTTGTGGTTTTAGATAACTAGTAGGTTTGAATTACATAGTAAAAGCTTAAATGGTTAAACACTCATCTTTGGGAAGAATCGTCACATGTTTAGATTTTTGACATTACCGGTGTGACCTGAGCAGAGTAGAGTGGTAGAAGAAACAAATGATTTGAGAGCAACATATAGATTATCATCTCAGGAAAGAAAAGAAGTGTATTTTTGGGGATGTGAATTTCACGAATGGAAAATGAAAGAAATGACAACCAAAGGTCAGGTTGACCCCAATTTGAGCATTTTTCCTTCTCTACAACTTTTTTGAGTCTAGGTAATGATTGAAAATGATTATACACAAACACACATTGATCAAACAATGGATAACGTCATGGATATTTTGGAAAGCTATCTAATATTGTTGATTTTTATCAAGTGTTGTTTGATTGTGCTAGTAAATAATCTTGCTCGAGATAAACAAGAATTTAAATTTGGGGATACTTGATAAGTGTGTTTTCACACATTTATTGGAGGCCTAATGCGAGTTAATATTAATGAAATGAGCGAATTTGTACTCACAATTGTGTTATTATTATCTTTGTAGGCTGTAACCACCAATTTGAAGGAGAATAATACAAAAGAAGAGAAAAATGACTAAATGCGTATAAAAACTTGAATTTGGAGACCAAAGTAAAAGTGCTAAAATTTGAAGAACTTTTAATGCACTTTATTGAGGGCATAATTGATCGAAAAGTCAAAATTGGAGGACCAAAATGTACAAGATCAAAGTTGAGAAAGAAAATGTGCAATTATTAAAGGACACGTATATTTTTTGATTTTGCGCATAGGCCCTCGAGAGGGGTCTAGCCCAAAGTTAGTGTGCCTTTGGACTAGGCAACATGTGCATGAGGGGTCGGCCCTCGTACGCTCGTGACTGTGTCTAGGGACAAAACATTCTAACCCTGTTTGTAATTTTTGATTCTTTTGGGGGCATTTTGGGAAATTTTCTAGGTGCATCTTAGGTCATATAAAAACCTAATATCAACCATTACTCCAATCATTCATTACACCCTTGAGGAAAGAAAATGAGGAGAAAAACCGAGCAAAAGTGCAAGGATTTTGGGAGAACTCTAAACCAAATCATTGCAATTTTAAAAACCCAATCAAGGGGTGGGTTCTACCTATTATCTTGTATTTAATCCTTTATTTTCTCTACTTTGTATTGTATTTCTTGAACTTTTAAATTGTGTGCCATTTATATACAATGAGCTAAGCTTTTAATTTTGAGATGATTGATAAAGCTTAAGCTTGTGTGATTAATATTAATATTTGTCATTTATGTTTAAATACTTATGTTCTTGTGTATTTACTAATGTATTTAATGTATTTCATTAATTTAGCCAATAAATGATCATGTTGAGTGATTTGTACAATCTTTGGGATAATATTGTCTATTTTGGATTAAATAGTAAATTCTCTAGGTTCTTGTAGGAGATGTGATATGATCCAAGAGCCGAGCCCGATGAAGCCGAGCCCAAGATGAGACCTGTTGATTATCGAAGGAGGCTCGATGACACATTCGAGGGAAAGGCGAGTGAAGGAGGCAATGGGATTACTTGCTCAAGTTATTGTGGACGAGGTGTCAAAGTTAACAAGTCAAGGAACAAATTTCATGTTGGGCTCGGAAGAAGAAATCAAATGGATCAAAGAAACCAAATGGATCAACTCGGTTCAACCGTTCAAGTAGCAAACGAGCAGCATGCATGAAAATGTGAATAACTTTCAGCTCGGGTGTCAGATTTTTGCCCATGAGTACAATCCGAAATTGTCACAAAATTCTGCACAAGAAAAAATAGGTGTCAATTTTACCAATATATGGTCACATAGTATATAATGAATGTGCCTGCATACCTATCTACCGAGACAAAATTGAAGGCTGAAGGATGAACTATACGACTGCATTGAAATGTACTATGCAACCGCATAATACATTTTTGGGATGAAATTTTCCTTTTCCATGAATGTTTCCTAATTGCATTAAAACACTATTTTTTGATATCTTTGTAATCTTTTAGGAATTTGATTACATTTTTACTAGATTTTCTAGCCATTAGAATAAATAGGACTTCAATATTCAATGTATGGACCTTTTGACAAATTTACTATTGAGATATATTCNTTCATTGTATAAACCTTTTAACAAATTTATTATTGAGATATATTCGAGAGCCTATCATGCTTTTCAACTTCGTTCTTCTTAGAACAATCTGAACTTATCAAGAGGATTCTTGCGGCATTCAATACTAAGTGCGGATCAACGTATTGTGTAATCAAGAGGTCTTTCACACATCGTTTTCGATTGGTTGCTTGATTTATTTAATTCTTGGTTCGAACTCAAAATCGAGATTATCTTTTGGACTTTCTTACGATCTTCAATCTCGTTGTGGGTTGCGTAGTGTTCATTGCTACGTGGTTCTCATCAAGATAAAGATGTATTTTTAACCCTAGATAACCTATAGAGCTACATAAAAATATTGTAGGTTAAAACCATTCGATTATGACAAACTTAACTCGAGAGGGGTAATTAGTTAAAATAGGGAAATCAGACCTAATATAGTAGTTGAGATTTGCATTTTGACTTATTGAAAAATTAATTAGACGATGGTTAAGTGAAATCATGAATCTCAACTATTTTATCACCCAAAATTTCCACAACTCTTAGATTTGATATTTTTGTAGATTTAAAGCTTTTTTACCTTTCTCAAAATCAAATGTTATTGTATCTTACATTGTTATAATAAATCAACTAGTGTGTAACTGAGAAAACATTCCTTGTGTGATCGATGATTCGAGCTTGTATGTGATGCGTGTGCTTGTGGTATACAATTTTAGCAAATATGCATCTTCAATCTAATCAATATATTTATTACCAATGTCATGGCTTACCAATCATCAATAGCCCTTTGAAGATGAATAGTTGAAAAACCAAGAAAAAAAAAATTGGGAGGGTGGGGGGGGGGTGTGGAATTGTAATCCTAGGAAAAGAATAAATTTAATATTATTTCAAAAAAAAAATTCAAAAACTTTCTTAATTTACTCTTATTTAATTATTAACAACTAATAGTAAATTTTTGTTGGAAGTAGTAAAGAAATAAGGATATATTAGTAAATGAACCAAACAAAACGTTCTAAACAAAAAAAAAACAAGATTATATAATTGAGACAATAAAATAAAGAAAGTCAATCTATATAAATGGAAAGGACAGAGTCCAGAAAGAAATAGGGTTAATTTCACAAATGGTTACTCAAGTTACGTCAATATCACAAAACGGTCAATAAAATTTAAAACTTGCACTAACGATCATTGAAGTTACGTTCGGTTTCAGTAATGGTCACTAAAGGACCTTTTCACTTTAATTGGAACTTAATGGACCAAAATAGTTGAATGTTGAACCTTGAGGACCTAAATAGAAAATTTACAATAAAACCCCCCCAAATCTCATTTTTTTTTGCTGGGGTTAATTTCACAAACGGTCACTGAAGTTACGTCAAAATCACAAAACGATCACTAAAGTTTAAAACATGCAATAACGGTTACTAAAGTTACGTTCGGTTTCAGTAAGGTCACTAAAGGACATTTTTCATTT
>CAIGRS010112660.1:0-13538 GCA_903798395.1 Fraxinus floribunda
TTTACGTTACATATAATATGATTCATAAATGCTGTTAACAATGTCATTTGCATCCATTTCGACTCAATTGCTCTAGTTGACATGATAGAAATCGATCCTTCAAGAATAACCTACAAGTTATAGGTTCTTGACTATCATCCAATCAGACAAAAGAGATGTAAGTTCACTCTTGAGAGAAACGAAATCATCAATGATGAAGTACAAAAGCTCATCAACATCACTCATTACGCGAATTCAAATATCTAGATTTAGCTACCTAACGTCGTCATTGTCGGAAAAAAAAATGGTAAATGGCTGATATGTATAGATTTCACCAATCTCAACAAAGCATGCCCGAATGACTTTTTCCTCCTCCATTTGACATTCTAGTCGACTTCACAACAGAGCACGATTTGTTCAAATTTAAGGACACATTCTTAGGCTACAACAAAATCCTGATGCATCCAAGTGATCAAGAAAAGACATCTTACATGACGAAGAGGGGGACGTTCTGCTACAAAGTCATGCCATTCATTCTCAAAAGTATGGGAGCAACATACTAGCGGCTTGTTAATTCAATGTTTACCAAAATGCTCGAAAAGACGATGGAATATAAACGACATGCTCATCAAACCACTTGAGGCAACTGACAGCATCAAGTGCCTCAAACAATTATTTTATCACATTATATCTCCCAAGTGTATCAAAGTTGTTCAAAAGTTGATTGGATGAACTTATTCAGCTGGTTCATATTCAAATATTCGGAGAAGAGCCACTTTTCAGCATATTGCGAAAACACAAGGAATTATGTTGCACTTAGGCAAGGAAGCTCTGAAACAATTGAAGAAACATTTCACAAGTCAACCGCTCCTATCCAAGCCAAAAGACGAGAGACGCCGAGTCTCATTACAACAAGCTGGAAAAGCTAGCACTTGCCCTCATAAGCACGAGAGGGAGTTAAGGTCGTACTTTTAAGCACATTTCATTACGGTTCTCTTGACCTTCCCATTAAAGATGATCCTTCATAAGCCCAAACCCAAACTGTTAGGCCGACTTGCAAGAATGGAAAGTAGAGCTAGCAACCGCGACCTGACTTACCAAAATCACAAGTAATTGCTAACTTTATTACCGATTTTTCCATTGAGGAACATGTCTTATCCAAGAAAGAACTTCATGCAGTAATAGAGGGCTCGACAACAAAATTATGGACTCTAGTGATGGATGGATCGAGTAACTCAAAGGGAACCAAAATGGCTACATACCTCAAAATGGTGAAAGAACTTCAATCAACCTTCTAAGATTTTTACATAATCCGCATTGCCAGACAACATCCATGTTATCGTGCTTGCAAGTCTCGACTTGACAATCCGAACATTCGAAACTAAAACAGTTCCACTAGTCTACCTCTAATGACCGCCCTTGTAGCAAATAGCGAAATGTCTCTACTTGTGAAAATGGTTGCACCTAGATGACTTCAATCTTAGAATATCTGTTGCACAACATCCTTCTTGATGACAGGTTGGAAGCGTGAAGATTAAGGGCTTCCTGATTCTCCATCATCCATTGTAAGCTCTAGATGTGATATTTTTTGGGCCCTTATCTCCATTCGTGTCTTCGAAAGTGGCAATGTATAAGCTAAGTAGCACAAAAGAAAATGAGCTAACCACTAAGGAGGAAGAAGCCTTGCCAATCGAGCATCAACCATTGGCCAATAGACCGAAAGAGGTAAAATACATCCTTATCGTGCAGCCCAAAGCAGACTGAGGTAACCATTCAGGAGCAAGAAGCCTCGCCAATTGAGCATCGACCACCAACTACTATTGGCCAACAATGAGGGCAGATTCGCGAACTACGTGAGAAAGTGTAACCAGTGCTAAATATTTGCTCAGGTAATACATCAATATCCTTACCATGACCTTTCATGAAGTGGGTGATGGACATCGTAATAAAATTGCCAACGGATCTCGGACAACAGATTTACATGCTTGCCTTGAAGGATTATTTTTCCAAATGGATCGAGGCTCAAGCTTTTCATCAAATCCAAAATAGGAAGGTGACAAACTTCATATAATATGTAGGTTTGGAATACCAAAAGAAATCATCATCAATGATGGGCTATAAGTTCATCAACCTCAAATTCTAGGACTACTATAAAGAATGGAATATCAATTTAACCTTTTCGACACCAAGATGTCCACAATTAAACAGCCAGGTTGAATAATCCAATAAGAATGGCATGAATACTTTCAAGCAAAGATTAAAAAGAGCAACAGATGATGCCTCATACCTTTCTACTGTTCTTTTGTCTTCAGCACAATGACAAGAACCCCCCACTGGTGAAACTCCATTCTCACTCGTATATGGAAGTGAAGTAGTCATCCCAAAAAAAGTTAGAATTCAAAGTGCAAGATATGAATGGTCTACTACAGAGCAAGATAATACTAAATTAAATTACTTGCTTGATACAATTGATGAATTTTCTAAACAAGCTGCAAGTTGGATAGCATCATACCAATAACAAGTCGCTCAACATTATAACAAAACTATCCATGCTCAGATGTTCAAAATTGGTGGTTGGGTCCTTAGGAGGGTTTTTTATAACACAAAGGAAATGGGAGCTAAAAAGTTGTCTCCAACTTGGTAAGGTCCATATGTCATCACAAAAGTAGTCACACAAGGTGTTATAAGTTGCAGTTAGAAGATGGTCGAGGCATCAGTAACGGTTGGAACACTGTACACTTGAATTAATATCATTTTTGAAACCCTTTGCCTTTACCTTTCATCTCTTTTTATTAATTTGAAAACAATATTAAAAGGGAGCGTTCGACAATTGACCTACAGAATATCAATATGAGTTTCATTCAACATTGAGAACCACAAAACAAAGTTACGAGGCTTACCTATATCCCATTTGCATGGTTGGAGACCACTTCCGTGCTAGAAAATAATCGTGTTCCCATAGCCGAAGCCTTACGTAAACTTTTCCAAAAGAGAGACACAAACTTAGAATCTCTGTCAGAAATAATAGATAGTGGCACACCATGAAGTCTAACTATTTCATGTACATGAAGTTGTGCATATCGACCCATGGAATACGTAGAACAAACTGGGATTAAATGAGTTGATTTGGTCAATCTATCCACAAATAATCAAAATATTATCGTATCCTTTAGCAATTTTTGGTAATTTAACCACAAGTCCATTGTAATTTTTTTTCCATTTCCACTTTGGGATAGGTGTTGTAAGGTTCATATGGTCTTTGATGTTTTGTCTTTATCTTTTGACATGTTAAGCATTGTTCCACATATTTAGTTATATCACCTTTCATATATTTGGCCACCAATAATGAAATTTCAAGTCTACATTTTAGTAGCTCTGGGGTGAACAACTGTCTTTTAAACCATAAAATATCATTTTTTTTATCTGAAAGTCGAAAGTTTCCCTGAATGTATATCATTCTTTACTTTGGAAACAATAATTATAGTATACAACTTTAGCCTCCACATATGTTTGTAATAAATTTCAATATACATTTTTGTAAGTCCATTAATTTTGATTTTTCAATTACGGTCATAGTTGTAACAGTAGGTTTCGATTTTCTACTCAATGCATGAACACCATGGTAACACTGTCATAGTCTTTTGCCAACTCTAGCCATCTTCATTGTCTCACATTCAATTCCGTTTGTGTGAAAAAGAATATTGAATTTTTTTGTGATTAGTGTATATTTCACACTTTCTCCATATAGAGAATGTCGCCATATATTTAAGTTCAAACACAACTATGGCAAGCTCTAAGTCATGTGTAGGATAATTCTTTTCGTACCCAACCATAGGATAATTCCTTTCGTATTCCCAACCAATCGAACATACTTCCAACCAATCTTAGAATCACTATAACCATAGAACCTTCGGTACCATATGGAATCGAAAAGTCAATTTTTCTTCAATTTTTGAAAACTCTATTTACAAGCATTTGTCCACTCGAATTGAATACTCTTTCTAGTAAATTTTACTAAAGAAGAAGTAATTTTTGAGAATCTTTCCACAAATCTATTATAATACCCAGCTAAAACCTTAAAACTCTAAATTTTTGAAGTGTTCATCTGTCGTGGTTAATTATTAATAGCCTCTACTTGGATCAACCGATATCCTTTCACTGGATATTACATGTCACAAAAGTACTACCGTCTTACTAAAATTCACATTTCTTAAATTTGGCATATAACTGCTATCCTTTAAGATCTAAGTACTATTCTCAAATGTTTAGTATGCTCTTCTCTACTACGAGAATAGATAAGGATATATCATCAATAAATATAGTGGGAAACTTATCAAGGAAATCCTTAATTACCCAATTCATCAAATCCCTAAAAGATGCTAAGACATTTGTCAACCCAAATGGCATCACAAAAAATTTATAAATGACCATATCTTATACTAAATGCCACCTTAGAAACGTCCTCTTCCTTTACTTTATTTGATGGACTTAGATGGCAAATCAATCTTCGAGAACATAGATGTACCCTGAAGTTGAGCAAACAAGTCATCAATTCTCGGTAATGGGTATTTGTCTTTTATTGTTATCTTGTTCAACTCTCGATAAGCTATACATAATCTCATTGTGCCCTCCTTTTTTCGAACAAACATCACTGGTGCATATAATTGGAAATCTAAAATCCTTTCCAATCCCAATTATTGTAAATGGTTTATCTCCCAAACGTTGAAAAGGTCACTGACTTCTTACAATCTATAGTAGCTTGATATTTGGATAAATCAATCCATACCCAAAATTATGCCACAATCTTTCATTTTCAATACCATTAAATCAACATAGAGTTCCCAATTTCTATAAGGATATATAAGCTCTTAAAATCATTTTGTACATCTCCAGATGCATTAATCATTGTATAATTGATATCTCATATATTGATTTCGACCTAGCCTCATTGCATACTTAGTAGATATAAAGGAATGTGTAGCCCTAGAATCAAATAGTACAAGTATTGGAATGCCAAAGACAGAAAAATTACTTGTTACAACAGATAGATTTATCTCACCTATTCTAATACTAGTAAACTCTCTAGCGGCCCTTTTTTTTGTTATGTAGGATTTAGATTATCTAAGCATGCTCTAGCAAGATGAACCTTTCCACAAATATAACTTGTCCTAGTCTTTGTAGGACATGATCTGTATGTTGTCCACCACATTTGGGAAAGATACTTGTGACGTCGAAGTTTTATCCTGATCTATATTTAGATGCTTAATTTGATCCCACTTTGGTTGTTCTTGCCTTGATTGAAGTTTACATTTGTTACTCTACTTTGGAGTTCTCTCTTGTCATTTTCTAGGCCAACACTATACTTGATCTTGTCTAACTTGTAATAGAGCCTCTTGAGCATGTCAAGTTCTTTATTCAACTTCTTCTGTAACTAATGGACTCTCCGTTATTTTTTGAATATGATACACATTGGATTCCTACCATGTTTACATTTCTATATAATTTTAGCCTCAATGCCTCAAGAAGTCTTTCACTCAGTGCATCAGTACTAACGATATGGGTAGTAAATCTTGATAGTAGTTTGAATATGCTCTCCCAATGTCATACCTCAGTGTCTTAGTGTATGAATTCATTCATCTTCATGGCTCGAACTGGAGCTATAAAATATTTGCTACTAAATGTATCTCAATTCACAGCATTGACATCTTCTATGCTGCTCATTGCGTCCCACTAGTGTATAGTACACATCAAACACATGATGGATGAACATAACACTTTCTCTAATTCTGAAACTCCATTGTATTCAAACATCTTCTCCATAGTTCTCAAATAGTCCTCTACTACTATTGAGTCTAATGTATCCTCAATTATTGAAGGGTTTAGTATTTTGAGTCTTTCCCTAACTGTCTCAAATTCTCAACTCTTTGTTGTTGTTGTAGAAATCTATTCATTAGTTGTTCTCACATTTCTCTTTGTTGCATTAATTGCAAAATTTTTTGTGATTGGCGTTCAACCAGTTTAGTAAGTCTATCAACAATATCTTGTTATTATCTAGGATACGTGCTTCTTGCCTTAGGTTCTATCTCTACCACACTGCTTTCACATCTGGTTCTCACCATGACTACAATACTTGTTTGCAAAATAGTCGTAATAAAGATTGGCCAATATCATCATGAAACATTTAAGAGTAATGCAACAATTTAATACTTACTGGCGTAGTTGTGCTCTTTCGTACGCCAAGATCATCACGTACATGGATGTCTATAGAACCACAAACTTGTGCTCTGATACCAGTCTCTATCACACCCCCTTTATTACAACTATACACACATATGTATAAGAGTAGAAATTAATGACTCGATGTTTTGTGTTTATAATAGTAACTTGGGATAGATATACTCACATTAAAATCTCTACATATTCACATGATCACCTTTAACATTCATATAGAATGTCGGGGACAAAAAATTATATACCCATATTCAAACACAATTACTTAGGTTACACAAGTATTTGCTATAGTATTTTGCGAGACATATATACACAACACAAGATCCAAAATATAGTACAAAAAACTGTAAAATCAAAAGAACAAGCCCCAAAATATCCTAGCAGGTCATCATCCATGTATATCGATACTCGGAATCCTATAAGAGCTTCACATCCAGCCATGTCTTAAATGAAGTTCCATACTCACCTACAATGTAAGAACTACATAAGCTAAAGCCCAATAATAAAAATTATGCATGCAATGAGTATGTGACACCACGCAAAAATGCATCATATTCAAATATTTATCAAAGTAAGCTCGAAATAATTTATTTGAATAACTTATTATGCACCTGAAATAGGTTTACGCAATATCCACATCAATAATCAATATTCCCTAACAGCCCCTGTGATGACCTAGTATATCTATCACCCTTGACGCCAATATTCATAATATCATACATGCATAGTCAAGTTCACCATCCTCTCGTGAATACCAAAGGCACATCCCCTATCTTCCCCTATAGTCACCCTAGAAGTTTCTCTATTGCAATGCCTGCGTGCCTGGTGCTCTAATATTCTAATATAAATTCAATTATTAAATCATGTTGTGCATGCTAGATTTTCAACTATGAACATATGTCGTGAATGCATGTGAAAATACCCATGAATGGCATATTCAATTAAAATAGATGTCATTATATTTCGAAAACACAGTCAATTATCGTGACCAAATATGATATACAATAAACTCATTATCAGTTATATAAATGCAATGGCAATGATCTATAGAGAATTTTCAACAGATACCATATTCTTGCATCGTAGTTGCGAATGGATTTTTACTTAACTTTCATCTTTGTTTGTGTGTGCTCTCTAAAATGTGTAGACTTTTCGACTTAAAGTTGGTAAACAATGTGTATTACAATCTAATATCAAACACGATCCTCAATTTGATAATTTCAATGGACACAGTCCCATATTACAACTATTAATGCCGAGATAATTTAGTAAACACTAGAATTTCAAGTAAACCGCCTGATAGCTCAGTTTTTTTTTCAAGTCCCAATGTAAACATGATCTAATTGTATAATTAATGACAAGAATCATGGGACGAAGGCTAGCAAGGATCCGTTGATTGTGGAAGAAGGACCAATGACGAGATCGTGAGCAAACAAGATCAAGGAAGCCATGTGATTACTTGTTCAAGATATGTGGGCCGAGTCTTCGATTGCAACAAGCAAAACATCAAGTTTTATGTTGGCCATGGAAGTAGAACCAGGATTAGAACACTTAATTCAAACTAAAATAGAAAAAGCGAAGCCAGAAAGTAATGCGCTCGCAGGCAAAAGGGTCGCGTGCACGGGTGTAAAATTTCAACCCGTAGCCAAATCAACTGAACGGCGCACGCAGTACAAAAATCTGTAGGCAGTTTAATTTTTTCTTGTTTGTTTATAACTCTATTTGTTTGATTTTTCTTGATGTTTCACGTTTTCATTAGGGTTTTTAGGAGTTCTCTATATATAGGGCTCATTCTTTTCATTGTAAAACAATACATTATTGAGATATTAAATCAAAACAAGGTTGATTTCTTCTTGTTCTTCATTAAACTCAATTTTGAACTTATCTAGGATTTCGTCTTGTGTGTTCAACAAATTCATAGCAAGATTCATAGATTTTGTAATTAAGGTCAAGTTCTTCTATAACTTTAGTTCCTTGATTCAATAAATTATTAGGTCAAGCTTCAAACCGGGATTTTAGCTTTCTTGGGATGTGATTCAATTGTTAACGACCGAACCCTGATTCAAATCTATTCTCCAAGCTTTAGAGCTGATTACTGAACATGTAAAGGTTGAAACTATGAATTGGACATAATCTATTTTTGGGTTTTTATCATTGCCCGATTCATTTAAGTCCCACTTTTCGCACCCTTAACCACATCATTCAAATTTTTTTACCACACTTATATAACATGTTTATGCTCATGCCATACATTTACCACAAGTATATGATATTCAGCCTCAAGTTCAGTCCCATTTACAAACAACCAACCAAGCATCTTGCTATGACTATTTTTCACTTTCCATTACGTTAATATGCCACAAATCAGATTCTAACCTATTACAATTCATTTCTATAGCTTATATATAAATATATTCATAGCGATTAATATAAGTTCTACTCAAAGTGCTATAAAAATTCGAAGGTTGAATAACTAAATACAGCAATTATCCTTTTTCCGTCCTTGGTGGTTTCGCTCAATTTCTTACAACAAATTCTCTCTATTTTATGTTCTTTTTGCCAAAATAACACCCTAACATAACATCAAGCAAGTCTAGAAGATCAAGAGATTAAAAAACCCTCAAAAGTAATAAAAATTTGACAACAAAATCGTGAGTCAACTCACCTACTTAGAATTCCAATTCCAATTCCAATTTATTTTCTACTTTTCTTTGGCTCATTTGCTTTCTTTTTCACTTGGAATCAAATGGGTGTAATATATACTTAGGAGGTATAGACAATTATTAAAATAGTTAGAGTCGTGAGAAATGCTTAGGGGTGAAGAAAATGGTTATTAAAAAGACAAATTCATAGGCATTAGGTGGTTCCCTTGTAGTAAAAATCTGATTTTGTACTTATCTTTGCAAGAAAAAACATGTGTCTACAATCTAATTCAATTTTCATAAGATCCCAAAATGTTTTATAGAGCTATTTCCTTCACCGTTCATTCGATTCCTTACGCGATTGACACTCGATTCTTGACCTACTTCAACAAATTGAAATTTAATATTTATTATGTGAACTCCGTTGCATACCCTAAAACCCACACAAGATTTTATAGAACCCCAAGTCTAAATCAGATTAAGAACCTTGACCTAATGATTTCTTGAATCAAGAACCAATGCTGGAATGATTGAACGTTACAAAGATTGGAAATCCTTGATAAGTTTGGGATAGTTCAATTAAGAACAAGATAGAAAGCAAAAATCTCACTTTATAATTAATCTATCAAAATAACAGGTTATTTTTTCTGTAATTTTTTTTTAATTTAGTTTTTTTTATGCAAATTTAATGGAGAAGCACAAGGCAAGAAACCCAAAAACAATTGTGTTGGTGCACTAGGGTTAATGCACTAAACAATTTTTGAATGTTCATTTTTTTTATGTGAATGACTCAGAGAATGTGATGAAGACTCAAAAAAGAAGACAAAAAAAGTTGAACTGGAAACAAAAGAAAGTAAAGAACAAAAACATGATTTTAGAGCCAAAGCTCCAATGCTAACTATTGTGAACCCCGTTGCAAGATGTACTTGAAATCCATACAAGATTTGATAAAAGCCAAAATCAGAGTTATAAACTTGACCTCAAATTTTGACAACGTCATCCGTCAAACATATACATAATTGAAAAGGCTTTCGAATTGTACTCACATATGAAAATTTGATGATTGCTAAATGTTATGAGCGCTTTTTGTACATCTTCCTTATTCCTTCATTTTTCTAATTGGTTTAGGATTTTTCTCTTTAATTGATTCGCATCATAAAGGATCCTAAGCTTACCCTCCATGGTTCTCATCAATTTATAACTTCTCACAAACCTTATGTTATTACATTGTGATCGTGTCACTTCATGTCTTAGGTCCCAAATATGTTAAAGAATTATCTAGAGTTTAGAATATTCTTGATCAAACCTAATAAAAAGCGTATAACCTTACCAATAATAATTGCAATTGTTTCAAGATTATAATTGCAATTGATCTTCCACAACAGCTCAATGTAAAATTCACCATCCAGGTACGAGATGTCGAAGACTAACGTCATATAAAATGTTAGAACTTCAATGATCTAAATGTACCATTATAAGAGGAAACAATTATGAACTACCAATGCAAATGCAAATCAATATGAGCCAATATAAACTATATTGGTGCATTCTGGTATATTTTGATTCATTTTTATACATTTCACCTAGTAGAATACACATCACAGGCTTTCGATACATTTAGCAAAGTTTGGTACACTTTTTGTCAATTTTTGTACATTTAGCATACTTAGCCAAAATTTTACGCTCATTGGTATGTTTCGTGCATTTTTGAACATTTTGTAGTGTATTTGTACATTTTCTAGACTTTTGGTACATTTTGGCTTTTTCGACATATTTCATACATCTTCGTATATTTTGGCACATTTTGATACATTTAACATAGTATGGTTTATTTTTGCGCTTTCTATAACATTTCATGCAAATTAGTACATACTGACGCAATTAAGTGTATTTCGCGCTCTTTTTTTTTTTTTTTTTTTTTTTTTTTTACATTTTGGCATGTTTTGGTGCGTTTTCTCGTGTTTTGGTACATTTTGAAAATTTTGGTACCTTTTTGGTGTTATGGTAAGTTTGCGTAGTTAGGTACATTTTTCGTGCATTTTGGAACATTTCATGCACTTTAGTACATTTTGGCATATTTTNTTTTTTTTTTTTTTTTTTACATTTTGGCATGTTTTGGTGCGTTTTCTCGTGTTTTGGTACATTTTGAAAATTTTGGTACCTTTTTGGTGTTATGGTAAGTTTGCGTAGTTAGGTACATTTTTCGTGCATTTTGGAACATTTCATGCACTTTAGTACATTTTGGCATATTTTGATTATTTTCGGACATTTTGATTGTAATACACGTAGTTTCGCAAATTTGGCACGTTTTGGTACATTTTCCGCACTTTTGGTACGTTTGTAGTAATTGGCACATCTTTGTATCTTTTTGGCTCGTTTTGGTATATTGTTTGGTATATTCTGACGTGTTTTAGTACATATCGAGTGGCTTGATATATTTTGGTACAATTTTGCGCATTTTTGTAAATTTTGGTATGATTCAAACATTTTGGAACATTTTGGTATATTTCCTGTATCTTGGTTCTAATTGGCACATTTTGATATATTTTACACATTTTCCATATTTTAGGTATTTTGTACATTTCACGTAGTTTGGTTTATTTCAGAGCATTTTTTAAGTTTCTAGAAGTTTTGTAATTTTTGGTATATTTTGTACATTTCGTTGCACTTTGGCACATTTTAGCACTTTCTATTACAATTCACACGGTATGGTCATTTTGTTGTATTTCACGCACTTCGGTATATTTTTGGCAGCTTTTGATGTATTTGGCATATTTCCCTATATCTTGGTTATATCTTGCACGTTTTGATGCATTTGGAGAGTTTTAGTAAATCTCTAGCATTTTTGTACACTTCGCACATTTTGGTATATTTATTGGGATGCTTACATCAAATCTTGTTGTGAGTTCCGAGGTTCATTCTTGAAGGGTTCACATCACACATAATGGAGCATGTTAGTGCATTTTGTGTGTTTTGGTATATTTTGTCGCATTTTGGAATGGTTCAAGCACTTTTGTGCATTGTAGCATTTTCTATTACATTCTGAGCAATTTGGTACATTTTGGCTTGTTTTGTTTGTTTTATGGTCTTTTTCTATATGTTGTGCATATTTGTACATTTTACTATGTTATAGTAAGTTTGCTTAGTTAGGTAACTTTTTGTGTATGTCGACATTTCGTGAACTTAAGTGCATTTGGGAGTGTTTTGATACACTTGGGCATTTTTATTACAATTTAGACAGCAACATTTTTATGCATTTTGGTAGATTTTGGCACGTCTTAGTATAATTGGTACTTTTGTTTTTTTTTGTTTTTTTTGTTTTTTTTTGTTTTTTTTTGTTTTTTATATTTAGGCTCATTTAGGTATAATCCACACTTTTTGTATATTTTGGCACGATTTTGTACATTTCACATTGTCTTGTATAGTTTTATGTGTTTTGGATCATTTCATGTGGATTGATACATTTTGAAGTATTTTGGGACAATTTTACCTACTTCGGTAACTCATGGTGCGATTGAAAATGTTTTGCACGTTCTAGTATATTTCATGCATATAAATTGACATCTTTTGGTACATTTTACTCATTTTCTATATTGTGGGGGCATTTTGTACATTTCACATTGCTTGGTTTATTTCGAAGCATTTTGTCCATGTTACGTAGTTTGGTACTTTTTGGAGTATTTGGTACATTTCTCATATTGGTACATTTTAGTTTTTCTTGATACATTTAGACTTGTTTTAGTAAAATCACATAGTTTGATACATTTTAGTACATTCCACGCACTTCGGTACATTTTTGGCACCTTTTGGTGTGTTTGGCGCATCTCTCTAAATGTTGGATCCTTTTCGTGCATTTCGGTACTTTTTTTTTTTTTTTGCATTTTAGTACGCTTTGGCTCGTCGAATGTATTTTATACATCTTGGTTATATTTTGTCGTGTTGCATTTTGGTGAATTTTTGTACAGTTGACACAGTTTGGTTTATTTTCGTAATAATATATATCACTCAGTTTGTTATATTGTGGCTTGTTTTATTATATTTCACTTAGTTTGGTATAATATGGAGCGTTCTGGTACATTTTTACACGTTATGGTACAATTTTTGCAATTTGGTACATTGTTGGCTGCATAAGTAAATTTCGTGCAATTCGGTATATTTTGGCATGATTTGGTACGTTTGGTACATTTCCACCATGGTTTATGTATCCTACCATGTTTATTTATATTTTAAAGGTAGTTCGAGTACTCCATTGAGGTATGATGCATCTCAAAATGTTCCAATTAATTCTGAACATATCAAAGAGGTGGAACTAATCAAGGTTAAAAGGTCGAAAAAGAGTCTGCGGATTGTTGCCAACATATGACTCGTAAAAAAGTTGGGGTTGAAAATGGAGTTGATATTTGGAAAGTATGTTTCAATTATTGTGATAAAAAACTTAGTTGGAAGCCCAGTTCGAGCACATCACATTTAAATAGGCACATATTATGAAGTTGCAGAGGGAAACGAGTCGGTCTTGACCTGAAACAGAACGAACTAACATTTACCGGTTCCGGTGACTCTTTCCACTTTTGTATATTCACAAGAAAGATTTCGTGAAGTAATGGTCACATACGTGGCTGCAGCAAAGATGCCGCTAGCGATGATTGAGTCGGAACACTTTACTCGTCTCGTGCAGAATTATCTCCA
>CAIGRS010112673.1:0-23314 GCA_903798395.1 Fraxinus floribunda
TGGTGGTATATAATTACCCTTTTACTAAACCTTTCCTCGCAGCGACAAAAGGGTTAATATCACAGAGCTCACTCAACTTCAGATAAAGTCTCAATTTGGTCACCCCACTCTATAATATTTCAATCATACCACCAGTCTTCATAATTATTTCAACTAAGGCCACTCTATCACATATTGTTACTAAAACTAATGAGCCTTGCTTGCATAGATGTTAAAACCTTAAACGATATTGTTGTGGATGAATTTGCTTAAAAGTCGACACACTCACGATTTCAGTATAAAAGTAAAAAAAAAAAAAAAAAAAAAAAAANAAGTCGACACACTCACGATTTCAGTATAAAAGTAAAAAAAAAAAAAAAAAAAAAAAAACACGATTCACTCACTGATTATCAAATTTAAAATTGAGTTTGACTTTCTGAGTAAGTGATTACTTGCTTTTAAATTGAAACTGCATACGCCGATTGCACAAATTCATCCATGTCAATATTCATTATGTATTGACAACTATACATTTGAGTTCACCAATTTTAATGATTGTATATGATAACAAGGTTGGTTAGTTTGGGTATCTTGAAAATTGAACCAAACTGATTTTCATTGAAAAATATAAAATTGAAGCTATTGGTTTTTATAGGAAAAAAGACCAACCAGAATTGACTGATTCTGATCTAGATCGATACAGATCTTTTATCTTTTTTAAAAAAAAAAACTAGTTAGAATAATAATCAGATCAGAATCATCCAATTATTAGACCAGAAGTCTGATCAATTTTAATTAGACGAGTCCAATTCTTGTCCGAGTTGGGTGGTTCTGAGTAAAAAATGTCTATCATGTGACATAGTGGCCTAAATTGAAATAATGGCAAAGTTTAGTGATTCCACTGAAACGTTACATCTCTCTCTAATTTCTCTCTCTCTGGAATAAAAGCCCTGAAATCTCGCTCTCCAAAATTTACTGCTAGAGCTCAGAATATTTTCTTCAATTGTCTTTATTTTATTGCCTCCGTTAACACACAATCTACACACATATATATATTTATATTTTTACTCGTGTTCAACTATTTATTCTCGTATATATCGCAATCTGTGCTTTCCGGGTGATAATCGTTTGACGGCGATTTGATTTGATTGCGATTTTGCTTAGTTCAATTAAAGCTTAACTCGATTCCTGAAGGTTGTAGTTGAAACCTATGAGTGTTGAAAAACTTAGGGTTACCCGGATGTGGATTAGTATTATTTATCTTATTATTGTATAAATGCTTTTGGAAGGGGATCTAGGGTTTGTCTACAGAGTGGTGGCTGCGGCTCTGGTGGTTCTGTTTGCCCCCGTTGGCTGGCTGGTGGTCCGCCGGAAATGGAGGCACAAAGCGGACAGGAAGGAGGAGATCAGGAGACTTCTGGCCTTGGCCTCCGATGAGGCAGCTAGAGCTGAATTTGAGGCTGCCGCTGGCTACAGCTATGTTTATAGCCATGACCCTCCCGTGATGGCCGAGCCTGAGGAGGACACAGCGGTTTCTGTGTCAGGATCATCGCCCTTGCGGCAATCTCAGTATCAGTGTGAGGTGTGCTTTTCTCCAACTACAACGCGCTGCAAGCAGTGTAAATCTGTTCATTACTGGTATGTTGCAATTTTTCTTTAGTCCTTTATCTTTGGATTCGGTTACTTTTTTATGCATACATTTTGCTTGCCTGTCATGCTTTATTGTGTAGGTTAAAAACATTTGTTATGCACTTTTTGTTATAGTTTCTTGGAGATTTTTTGGTACATTGTTTGTATAGAATTTTTCATATTGGATGTAATGTTGGAATAAAGTTTGATCTAGGGCGCCTAGCAATATTAGGCACTGGGATGGATCATCAAAAAGTTGTTGGTACATAAAATTTGTTGATGGCTCTCTACTCGGGTTTTTTTTTTAATAATTATAAGCTAATGTCTTCCAAATGTAATTCTTGGATAAAAGAGAGGGGGAGGGAAAGGGAATGACAATTAAATAGTTGCCACAAATGGAGGTGATTCTATTTGTTTATCATTATAACTGCAGTTAGATAAAGATTCACCAAGTATTTCTTCACTTTGTCCCCGTTTATTGCTGAATGTGCTGCCACTCACTAGTTCCAATCTAATCAATGTGAACAGTAATAAAATGCATAAATTTAGGTGCATGCTTCAATATAAGGGAGTCACATCCTTGAAAAGGAAATGATTGGTTGTATGGAACTATTTTATTTATTTATTTTTTTTAAAAATCTAACTCAGTTTTAATCCTATCCTCTGTTTAGAACTAATATTTTCTATTCTGCAAAAGTGGTACAAAATTATGCTCGTAAAAAACTATAAACAGTTGAATATCAATAATAAAATAATTTATCAAGATTAAGGCCCCGTTTGAGCCACCTTTTTCTAGAATGAGAATGAAAACTATAGCCGTTATTGCGGTCACACAAGAGATAGAAATTCAAAATTGATGGTTTGATGTGATGGATAACGGTATATTTTTCATTTTTAGGGATGAAAAAGGTGGCTCAAACGAGGGCTAAGAGTCTACTTTATAAACAAGCTTAAAATATATCAATAAAGTGGCAAATATTCTTCAAATTTGTGAGCACATAACAAAGTTGTAATCTACTATTAGAAGTAGAAAAAGCCTAAATTCTTCACCATCACTAGTAATTAGATCTTCAAGAGAACCATCAACATATTTCATTCCTTATCATCCTCCTTATCACAATAAATTTCTTCTCATTCTTTTTCCTTGTCATCCACTTGCAATGTTTCCTTTCTGGGCCTCTAGGACAGACAAAGATAGAGATGAGAGAAGTGTAAAACAAGAGGCGAAGCTATGTGTCATTGGTTTCATGCTGTTGAAAAACTTGCAACTTCACTTTGCATCAGTTGTATGAGGCTATGGCTCACTTGCTTGACTTTTCTCGTGTCTTTCTCAATTCTTTCTTTCAATTTTTCAAGGTTGAATTGTGTTTTAGATACCCTAGGAATCCTTTAAGGTGTACCAGGCTATAAAAAAGTAGCCCCAATTCCAAAAGCTGAGGTCGGTGATTAAAAGCCTAGAAAGGTGTCTTCAAATGAGCGGACGCCTAAGTAGACATGAGGCTTCTTCCTAAAGGTGTACGCCTCAATAAGTCGAGGCATAATGAGCCTTGGACCTTTTCAGAAAAATGGTTGGAATGGAGCATAATTATAGGACAAGAAGAAGAGGGAGTTGGATGGGAATATAATTCAGATCTTTGCCCCCCTCTTCCGAAGAAAAGCTATTTATTTTCTTGTCTTTTTCTTCTGTTATTTAAATAACATTATGGAAGTTTCTATGTAATATTCAATTGCTTTATATTTGTCTAAAATCTCGCTTTCGCTCTCCAAGAAGCTGTCTCCCCTTTTTCTTTGTTACTTAAAAAAATCCTTTTCTTTCCTTTCTCTGCTATTATCTGAGTTCACAATAAAAAAAAAGTTCTTCTGTCATTCTTCCCTTCTTGTCAAGCTTCAAAGTTGTGAGGAGATCTTCTCGTCAGAAAAGTAAATTTAGTATTTCTATGTTTACCCCTTACATATAGGAGGTTCAGACCGATTCTTTCATGGTTTGGATTTTTTGAATTATCTTGTTCTGTTCTCCTAGAAACAAATGGTGCCTTTGGATAAGCCGGTTCTTCTTGTGGTGTTTGTTCTAGTTCTCATTTCAATAGGAAGGAGGTTCAGGTAATATAAAATTATAGTGGGAAGAGCGATACCCCATACCACGTGAAGGGAATATGTAGCTTTCCAGATATGAGCATATTTGTAATGACATCCATAATTTCTTTCTCTATTGGTTTTAGGAATTATGGATGAGCAAGTTCATACACCAAATTTTACCAACAGTTTCTTTTCATAATTTTTATTGAGAGATTATATCTTCATTTTTTTAAAGCAAATTTCGCTGCACTCTACTGTGATTTCTGGAACTTGCTGAACTTCCTATTAATGGTTAAAACATAGTCTACTAGCCATTTTAGTTTTTGAAGTCTACCAGTGTAGTCCTCAACATCAAATCAACTTGACAACATTAAAAAGAGTCTACGTTTCATGGTATAATAAGATATAACTTCCATATGCTATGGAAAATTAGCTAATAAACACTTCTAGTTTGTAGTGTTTTGTTATATAACCCGCCTAATAGTGTAAAGTGTCAACCTAAAGCCATTGACTTGTGGGGGTCATTGACAGTTTTCGACGTAAAGAGGGATATACTAAGCTACTTCTGTCCCCATAGGAATTTGGGACCAATGCGATTTCGGAAAACATAGGCGGTGAGACACAATTTTTGAGTGCATAGGAGTGAATCATGCGATTGACATTCACTTATTTCCACATTTGGTAACTAGTGATTCTGATATTTACGATGCTCGTATTGTTTTCTCGTGTCTCAAGGATAAAACATGTTGCACCTATAAACCTCAGATTGTTAATGTTTCAGCTCTGGAAAATGTCAAATAATCCATTGGCGACAAGGTCACAAGGATGAGTGCCGTCCATGTAATATCGCTCACCAGAACATGGGCGTGGGTATCCATTCTTGTCGTAAGGAGTTTAAGCAAGATGAGGTTGAAAGTAGTGGTAATGTTACCAGGAGTCAAGGAAAGAATCTTGCAAAACCAGTTGACTCATCTTTTGGAGAATCTACATTTATAAAACCCAGTCTTCGTGAGGTACCTAATGGGAAAGGCGGTACTCAAGTTGAGAATGTTGTTGATGAGAAACAAAAAGATGTAACTTTGATGTCTTCAGTTCACTCACTTCCTGATGAATATTCACCGTCCTCCGTTTTGGTGGAATTGTCTGTCGCTTCAGGTGGAAACTCAAATGACTCTTCTAGATATGATGGGAAGACTACCTGCGCTAACACGGAGAGAAGGAGACTCTCATTGGAGCAACCTATCATGTCTGATTTTACTGATGATGTTGCTAGAAATAAACCAAACCAGTTCAAGACTAGCTGTATTGATTCACATAATAGCAGTGAATCATCAACTTCATCGGGTTGGACTGGCACTGGCTTGGAAGAGCACTCACTTTCTGAACCTTCTACGCCCTCTTCTGGTTTTTGGGAGGGATCAATTGACGCACTTGATGAATGTGGTCATGTTAACGTACCAGATTCTCTTCGTTCTGGAAGCTTTTCTACTGCAGTTAGAATTAATGTTCATACTGTGGAAGGACCAAGTTCTGATGCAAATAGAAATATGGCAGGTGATTGTCTTCCAGCTACATCAGTGTCCAAAAAGTTGACGGATGAAGCTCCAATATCGAAAGAAGCAAGTCCATATGGTCTGGAGTCTAGAATACAACCATTAATCAGTTCAAAAACATCTAATAGCAATGATTTTCAGAATATTTCCACTAAATGTACTTCAAAGTTCAGTGAAGCTAAGGGCTCATCTAATGCTTATTTTGTTCGTACAGCATCCAGCTCTGAAAAGAATTTGCCAAGTAGAGATATTACAAGAGATAGTGGTTTGCAATCGCCGACACCTGATATGTTAAATAGTAGGGTTGACAACACAAGCAGTATTTCACTGGCTCCGAAATTTCATGAAGTTGATTCTCTGACATCTAAAGTTGCTGGAGCTCATTTCTTTTCTGGCACCAAGAAGCTTACCGTTCCTAATGTGCAGTCCATGAAGATTGACTGCACTCATGGGTTTGATGCTTGTTCTTCAGAGTGTGGTTGTCATTCAGAAAATGCTAGGGTTGGCTTGAATAAATCAGCGAGGACTTTGGACCCACTCAGAGATTCTAAATTAATGTGGCATAGTTCGTTAGGCTCTCCAAGTGATGTTATGGGAAGATTCAAGGTCTGCATGAAGCTTGATTTGTTGTATTCATCCACAATTCCTACATATGAAGATATAGGGCATTGCTAAAGTGATCTTTTTTACAGGGGCTGTTTCCTTATGACCTCTTTGTGAAGCTTTACAATTGGAATAAGGTTGAATTACGTCCATGTGGACTCATAAATTGTGGAAACAGGTAACATGCCATACTTGTCATCATTTTGGCAAAATATGAATGTATTTTAAAAGCTTCATGTTGTTTTTCCTCTTTGAAGTATGTGCTCGGCATAGTTCTATCAATACATATCCCATGTAACTCTCCCTTCTTCCCCCTAACGTACACATGGAATTTAATATAGCATGCAACTTTTTGTTAATTAAATCTTTGGGTGTGTTTGAGCCCCATTTTTATGTAACATAGAGTTTGTTATAGTGTTTTCTTTTTTGGAGAATGTAGTTAAAAATTATGAGAAAATTTTTGGATTTATGTGTAAAATTATTTTATTGAGAAATGTGTGGTTGAAAATAAGTTTGAAGAAAAATGAGTTTTATAGAATGTGGCTCAAACTGAGGCTATATAAATCATGGCCACCTCTTTATGATACAAACTTGGAGCAGAAGACGAATATTTTTCTTTCACAGTTTATTGAAGTCTGAACTAGTATAATTGCCTATGATGTACCGACCGTCCGATACGGACACGTGTCGGATATGTCGACACGCGATTTTTAAAAAAAGTACAGACACGACACGTCATCGACACGATTAAATTCTTAAAAATTCTTCATTTATATAGTATAAATTTAGTATAAAATTAGTTTTATACTTGTTTATTTTTCTTGTTGAAATATTTTAAACATGAGTACCTATTTGTTACTTACTAATAACTTTGAATTAACAATATATATTATTTCTAATATAAAAAGAAAAATGATTTTGGTCTCATGTCCGACTATATAATATTTCTAACATAGAAAGAAAAATCATTATGGTAGAATGTCCGAGAAGTGTCAGTATCGACTTGTGTCCAACACGTGTCGGACGCGGATACGCTACCCTAATTGAAGTGTCCGTGCTACTGAGATAATTGCCATTGTTTGAATACTGCATCACTAATTCTTGACATGATGATCAACTGGATATAATTACTTGTATGCAAGAATTTGTAACTACTATAATTTTCAAAATTTGACAATACTTAGAAGCATGAACATGTTGGCTGGGTCAACTGTCGGTGTTGGTGTCCAACATGTCTTGCACAGTGACGCATGCGGGCACACCAGTTGGTGCCTGTCTCCTCTTCTTTTTCTTTGTCCTTCATACACGCTGTGAACATGCAATCGGCATGATCATTTAAAGTATTTGCAAAGAAATTCTTCCAAACAAAATTTGGATTTAGGTAATTTCAACATCTACTACTTGGATCCAAGAAGTTAGTCAGCAATCTGTTCTCTGTCAGTGGTTCGTGCACAAAACAGATGAAATTTGATAGAGAGATCTGAGAAATGGCTAGGAAGTGGGGAAATGTGGGAAGATCTGGACGTGAAGACTTGAAGAGGGAAATGGGGAGAGAGAAGCAGTTGATGCCGAAAAGGGAGATGGAGAAATGGGTGCAGTATTGCATAGGGGAAATGTGAAAGGGAAGGAAGGGGCAAAGGAATTCCCTTTTCGTATCACATTTATTACTTTGGGAATAGAATTACAATTATCTCTGTTGCACGAACATTTCAACTACACGTCGGATACCGACCATCTTTGGACACTACCATGGTCATTTTTCATTCTTTATCAGAAATATTATATATTTTTAATTCAAAGTTATTATTAAATAGCAAATAAGTACTCATATTTAAAAGTTTTCAATAAGAAAAATTAATAACAAGTATAAAATCAAATTTATACTATAAATGAAGAATTTTAAAGAATTTAATCACTTGTCGGCGATGTATCATGTCAGTACTTTTTTGAAAAATCACGTGCGTATCGTTCGCGAATAAACAAATCCTCAATAGGAAGCTTCTCTTAATTTTTTAGGACTAGAAATTTTTTTTTCGTAATATTGTTTGGGTTTCTTATTTTGTATTCCAAAATAATTTTAAAATAAAAATTTAAAATCAATATTATTATTATTATTATTATTATTATTATTATTTTTGGGGAAAAATAAACAACTTACCAATCCCACTTTTCTGAAAAATTTATATGTCGACGAGTCCATGCTTCGCAGGAAGATAAGGTGAATTGAGTTTCTCCACTTATATTGTAAACTATGTTTCACATTGTCAATATGGAATGTATTTTGGTACAGAATCAGTTTTTAATTTTGTGACTAAGAGCCGGTAAAACTATGCTTCATGCAATTTTTTATTGTTTAACTTGTAATAAATCTTCTGATGTGTAATTAATGCTACCATTGTTTTCTTTAAACATTAGATCCGATGTGAGTTCTTCTTTATTTGAATCTTTCTTGTAGCTGTTATGCAAATGCTGTGCTTCAATGTTTGGCATTCACACCACCCCTCACAGCTTATTTTCTCCAAGGACTCCATTCAAAAGCATGTAAGTTCCTCCATCTTGGTCTTGTTTTCTCAATTAACCATTTGGTGGATTCTATTTTCATGCTCATATAGCCTTTTCTTGTTAACTTTAGTTTTTGGAATCTTTTGGTTATTGTATTGTATTTAATTCCATTACTTTTTTCCGTCTGTATCAGGTGAGAAAAAAGAATGGTGCTTCACTTGTGAGTTTGAATCTCTTGTTTCAAAGGCCAGGGAAGGTCTTTCTCCTCTCTCGCCCATTAGGATAATATCTAAGTTACAGAACATAGGAAGTCATCTGGCTAATGGGAGGGAAGAAGATGCTCATGAATTTCTTAGGTAAGCTGGCTTTTACTTACCTGGTAAGCGTATATTTTGCATCTTAATTGTTGATTTATCACTAATTTTATGCCTATATATTTTAAATCTAGATGTGCAATCGAATCCATTCAATTTGTCTGCCTCAAGGAATCTGGGATTAAGGAGCCAAGACCTTTGGATGAAGAAACAACTCTCATGGGGCTTACTTTTGGGGGTTACCTCCGATCAAAGGTGATTTGAGACAATTTTTGGGTACTATAAAATTGAGAGCTGTATTGCTTTGAGAATATTCTATTTAGATTTTAATTTTGATTGTGAATGTGAAAGTACAGATTGAGTGCATGAGGTGCGGAGGCAAATCTGAGCGTCACGAAAGAATGATGGATCTTACTGTTGAGATAGGAGGAGATATAGGAACCCTGGAAGAGGCCATAGAGCAATTCACTCACACCGAGACTTTAGATGGTGAAAATAAGTATAGCTGCAGCAGGTCTGTTGATCCTGTTCGTTTTGTGGTCTTGAGCATAAAAATAGAAAAAAAGAAAAAAAGAAAAAGAGGAGACAAATGGATTATTTTTTCTTGGTTTCATGCATGGCTTTCTCAGTGATGACCTGGTTTGGCTTTTCCTTCTGTCAATCCGTTTCATCATTTTTTTTAAACACTTTCGATTGTCTTATTCTTGACCTTTTAATGTGGTAAACTTAATTCCTGTTTGAGTCCCATATTTCCTAGAACTCGTTTTTCCAAAACTCATTTTCAACCACACATTCTCCAAAAAAATCATTATCCCAAAATATATTTTCCCAAAAAAATGCTGCTCAAAGAGGGGCTTATTTGTCATCACTGTTGTGGATTTTATACTTGTTAACTTCTGCCTACATCCCTTTCATGGAACCATTACCTTTTTCTTCTGGAATTTGACTTGGAACCTTGAGATTGACTTTGAATGTTATCTTTTCATAGCTGTGACATGTTTAATAACTCCTCCACACTCTCATACTGTTCCCCACGATTCAATTTGTTAGTTTTTTTTCCATTTTGTGGATAAAATTGGAATGTTACCATAATTTAATGGCAGGACATTCATCTCATCTGCTTTAAAGAACTGATAAGCCATCAGAATTCAATAATCTCATCCTGTAAATCCTTATTAAAAGCCATTTTACATATTTCAGTTGTTATAAATGCCACTATGATGTCACCAAATTCGTTTTGCATCGGATATGATATTGATTAAACTTTTTCCTCCCCCATGTGTCGTAATAGATCATTTGTTCCATGGTCAATACCTATCTGTTTTTTATGTGGTTGTGTATATTTGTAGGCATCAAATTTTTTCAGTAAGTTAAGATGGGATTCTTGGCATGGTAAACGTATGTCCGGCTAGCAAACGGAAATCTCTCTGGATATATGAACCAGGGAAAGCCATTTTCCCCCTAAAACATCTTCTCATTAGATCTATGTAGTATTCAGTTACATGGACAGATTGATTGAATACTTGCAACTCTCTGGTAGAGAATAGAAAAGGATCCACTCATTAATTTCACCTTGTTGGTAGACTTTTTGCGTACAATTTATTCTCTTGACTTCCAAGTTGTTGGTAGTTGATTAAGTAGGTTTATATTTCAATTCTGATGGTATACATGAGAAGACCTATCAAGCTACATATTGGTTTTGTCAGATGTAGATCATATCAGAAGGCCAAAAAGAAGTTGAGAGTACTGGAGGCCCCTAATGTCCTCACTATTGTTCTAAAGAGATTTCAGGTTATCATTTTGATCAAATAAGTGTTTCATTTGTTTTCAAGTTTCTATGAGTTGCTTACCTTTTTTGTGTTACAGGCCGACAAATTTGGGAAGCTGAATAAGAGAATTAAGTTTCCAGAAATTCTGAATATGGCCCCGTATATGAGCGGGACAAGTGACAAATCCCCAATTTACCAACTTTACGGAGTAGTAGTGCACTTGGATGTTATGAATGCTACATTCTCTGGTCACTACGTGTCTTACATAAAGAATAACCAGGGCAGGTGGTTTAAAGCTGATGATAGCACTGTATGTCCTTAGCTTCTCCTTCTAAAACATCTTTTATTGTGCCACAAAAATTCATCTTCTTGGATTTCACTTCAGTGTTTTACACCTATTGAGATACTTTATCTTTCCCTTGGAGGCACTGATTCATCCATACGATATAAACTGGAAATTGTTTTGCTCTGACAAGATATTGTTTCCAAAGGCTCTTTTAATCATGATATCCTTTATGTTGTGTACAAGGGGAAATTTGACTCGTGATGTAGGGTTTAAGCATGTCACAAGGAACGAAACCACCCACCTTAAAATAGAACAAAGGAACAAAAGGAATGAGGCCATCAGAGAAAGGGAGCAGGGAAAAGATAATGTTTGTACACCTGGTTTGGTTGATGCAAGTATCTTGACATCAAGGTGTCAGTAATTGTCCTCTGGGGGACATTTGAGTAGCATTGTTAGACTCTGGTTAAGTATGCAAAAAATCTGTCGGCTAACACCTATATTATATCAAATCCACCCATGGACAGCAAGTTTGTACACCTAGGTTGGTTGGTGCAAGTATCTGGGTGTAACTAATTGTCTCTGTTTAATAAGGGGGATGGTTGAGTAGCATTCTTAGGCTTTCTTCGAGTTTGGCAGCAAGTTTGTACACCTTGTTGGCTGCTTTTCAAGTTTTGTGTTCTACACGATGATTTTATTGCCAAAATTAGGGCACTCATATTGGAACCAATCTTGTTTTTGTCCAGATTCATCACTTGTTGTGAATTTGCACGATCCAAAAATAGTTTGGTAATGCACTGGGATTGTGTTTGAATTTTACTTGCCTCTTGTAGTTGGACTATTACAAATTTTTGGAATAGGGACTGGATAGGTTTTATTATTCTTACTCTATTTTCTGCCTTTGTGTATGTGCATCTCAGAGTTTTTAATCTGATATTTATCTGGTTATAGGTGCAAGTTGTGGAACTTGAAAAGGTTTTGATGAATGATGCATACATGCTTCTCTATGCAAGGTGAGATGTTTTTGGTGTTTGAATTTCTTTGGCCCTTCTTTTGTTCCTCATTTCTTTGGTTTCTGATTTGATTGAATTCTTCATAGGTGTTCACCACGTGCCCCAAGACTAATAAGGAGTTCAATAGTTCCTCGTGATACAAGAAAAGCAAAACATCCGACTTGTAAGACAAGAGCTCACTCAGCAGATCGACAGGATGTTTCTACAGGCAAATTGAATGTTCAGACCTGCAATGACTTTTCCTTTAATTGCACGAGTTTCCAGCCAATTCAGACAATTTTAGAAGAGGACTGTAGAAGCGAGAGTTCGTCTTTCTTCTCTGAAGTTGGTTCTTACAGTACAGACAGCACTAACATGGAATCAACAAGCACTGATGACAATTTTGATCAAATATTTGGCGATAATGGAATCTGTTGGAATAGATCATGGAGGAACTCCACAGATTCTGACACAGCATCGTCATCATCCTCTCTATCTCCATTGCATTCTAGGCATTCTCCAATTGCTGATTTCGACTGCAGCTCTTCTGGATATCCCGAGAAATGTTGTTCTTGTGCAGAATCGGTGGTGGATCATCATGGTTTTTGGGCAGGCGAGGGGAGAGGATCACTTTCGCGTTGTAAACAGTGTAGAAAGTTAGTCGATAGATGTAGTAGTTGTAGGGAGCCCAACTCCAATAAATTACGATGGAATTATGATAACGCTAAATGTAATAGTGTATCTTGTTCAAGAAGATCCACGAGGGAGAGAGTTGATTGAACTTTTCGTTCATATGGTAGAGAAGGGAATAATGAGTATGAGAAGAGGATTTCAGGGAGTCTGTATGTATGGAAGACTCGCGCACTTGCTCCTGTTGGAAATGAGTATCGTTTTTCCACCACTTACCCATTAATCTATAATGCAATAAATATTTAAGTATTAAACAGGATTAAACGTATCATGATAATGTTCTATTTTCTGTTGATGCCAAAATTTGGTTTGCTGTGAATGTAACAAGATTTCTGTTTGGCATCCATTCTCATTTTCGTTTTTTTCTCATTTCTCATTTTAATCGCACATTCTTTCAATAAAATAATATTACACAAAAATCTAAAACTTTTCATAATTTTTCCATCACACATGATTCCATCAATTACTATTTTAAAAATTCTGCAAAAAAATGGGTGTCAAACACCCAATTAATCTTGATTCAAATTCGAGTCCTTGAGACCGTTTGACAAAGTTTTTTCATTTTGCTATTTGTAGAAAAGTGTTATGAGCAAGTTATATTGGATCGGTTTTAATTAAAAAATATTTTAATCAGGCAAAACTCATTTGAAAAATTATCCTAGTATGTTTAAAAGCAACTTTTGGGGGGATGTATTCGATTGAGACTTTTAGACAATTTTATAGACTTTTTAATGGAATAATTTTTTGTGAAATTTGTGGATTTTCAAAGATTTGTAGAGAATTACTGGAAGTTGTTTGTAGATTTGAATCGAATTTCATATTAGAACTTTTATAAATTTCGTTGACTTTTGAAAAGTTTTATTTAAAATATAATTTACTTAAATCTAGTGCAACGATGAGAAATTCACATAGAATGTGGAGGTTCGACTTTGTTCAAACCTTTCATTTGGACTACCAACGGTACCATACTTTTCATTTGTGTCGCCAACGGTACCAAACCTTTCAAAATATCGCAATTGAAGTCCAAATGGATGGTTTCTGTTAGTTTGACAGTTAATTGACCAAATAATTGACTTTGACAGTAATTTTGACTCATTTTAAAAGGTTAAAATGATAACTTTACATCTTTTTATAATAAAATAACTAAAATTAAATAAGTAAAATAAAAATAAATAAATAAATCAACTTCTTCTCCATCCATCCCACACATCCCAAAACCATCGCCACCATTGCCATCTCTTCCACCACCACCTTCATTCTCATCACCCAACAAAGTTTTCTTCCTCTTTGATCATTTGAAAACCTACAAGTGCACGAATCGTGATCAAGTTATATAATGATAAATAGAGTGTCGAACCCACGAGTATTAGTGCTTGACTGAATTAAAATTAATTGCAACTTTAATCGAATAACAAATAAATTTTATGATTTTTCTATACTAATACCTAAATTATCAATTAAACTAAACAAAGTAAGTAGATGTGTTTTTCAAATACGTTAGATGAATTGTTAAGATGTCGAATCCCCATTATTATTTTATTTTTAGTGTAACAATTAAAGTGACAGTTTCAAATCATTCATGTTAGTCAATATTCCTATTTTAATTGAAAGCCTCTTTCGATAACAATCAAATCTATTCCCCCCATGTGACCCTTCCATCTCTCGATAAAAGATACAAATATGATAAATGCATTAATAATTGCTACAACACATATTAAAGCCATATAACGCAAGATGTACATCTCTATCCTTTATCGAACTTTACAAATATTTATTATATTGTGCTTAAATCCTATTGTTTCTCTCGATAACAATAAAATTCACTAACAATTCATTTGATGATCAGGCAATTGAAAATAACGATAATAAACATTCACAAATCAAATCAAATTAAACTCAAAATAATTAATTTAAAACTAAAAATATCATAACAGGGGTTCATCTCACCTAGCAATGTATAAAACCAGCATAACATGTTGAAAGGATAAGAAATCATATTTAAGTGAAAAAAACATAACCCGGGTTTTTGATAAATTGAGAAAATGAATATGAATATTGAAATCTTGAATCTTTTCAATGGTTTCTTGATAAATCTCCACCTGTGTCTTCTCTTCTTTGCTAAAAAAAATCAAATTTGAATCTCCATTGGATTGAATTCTTGCAAGTCTTATTCGATTCTCTCACAAAAACTATGAATTTTTCTCATTTGATGATAATAATTGATGAATATTGGAGTGTGAGATGTTTATAAGAGGTCTCTCATATGTAATGCTGTTGTTAGGTATTTGTACGAGTAGAAAATTGGTTGAAAATCACTTGAAAATTGATTTCCAAAAGAGTTACAATCGAATAAGGAAAGTTGCATTTGCGCGGGGTTTTTTTTTTTTGTCTCTGCACAACTATCAGTATTTTGGTCATAACTTTCTCTTTCGATATCGGATTGAGACAATTGGAAAACTAATTCAAAGGGCTACAACTTTGATAGAAATATAATTTTTTTCCAATTCGAACATTTATTATGCCAAAAATCAGTTTTAATTTTCGACTAAAAATCTGGAATATAGTTACTTGTGCGATTGAATTTGATTTTGATCATATTCCATTCCTTTTTGAGTTCTAATTCCATCCAATTGTCTCCTAGCAATCTTCAAAGTATCGTTTTGTGGTCCGAATTATCTATTGAATATTTGCAATTTGGTCCTCAAACTTTGAACTTTGTCATTTTTCCTTAGTTTTTCTTTTGTTTCTTTCAGTTTTTTCATTCAACCATTGAGTTTAACCTATAAACAAAAAATACAACAATTTAGGATTTATTTTGTCAAAAGAATTGACAAATATCGATATTTTAGGCTCCGAATAAGTGTATAAAATCATTTATTATATACCCCCAAACTTAAACATTTGTTTGTTCTCAAACAAAACTATAACCTAAATAACAATAAAAACACAAGCATGCAAAAATATTTGATTTGACAATCTAGTTTTTTATCTTAGTATTTGAAATTACAATACTAAATCTACAGACTATTTCAAAGTCACAATACCAAACCAATATTCACTCTTCCAATGCAAAACTGATGTGTGTGTGTGCGTGTGTGTGTGTGTGAAGAACTAAGTAAACCATTATGAATTTACAAATAATGATTTTCCAATTCTTTGATTAATTCGACATCTAGGACTAAACTATGCTAATAATCTTTCATCAAAAGTCAAGTCTTCTCAAATAAGTGTTTGTGGCTTAATCAAGACATTTGGTGTATCTTTTTTTTTTTTTTTTTCTTTTTTTTTCATGCACCTCTGTTTAAAAAAAACCTCTGTTTAAAAAAAAAAAAAATTACTCTCTCCCTTAAGCTTTCTACATGACACATGTAACGAGCTTTTGGTCGATGACTCTTAAATCAGATGATTTTAGGGCACCAGGTTATAAATATCTTAGTAAGTTTAATAACTCGAGTCATAAAGGCGAAGAGATGTCTTTTATATATTTTTCTACCCTAATTAGTGCAATACCCCTCTTTAAACACATGTCTAATCAAATCGACCTTTAAATTAAGACTTTTGCTCAATTTTATCCTATTTATCTAAGGCAATCTACATATAAGTTTTCACACAATGTATCCCCATTCACATCCGTATCTTCCTAAAATTGTAAAATCATCTCCGAACTATGCTAACTTTGTTTAAGGATAATTAATATAGGATAGTTTTGGGTATAGCATCTATGTTCAATCTATCAACCTATCTAGCATATGAATCAACTTATTGCATCATGATGAAAAACTCAATTCTAGTGCGCGTATAATATCAAGTTTTGTAGGGTTAAGCATCAATCAATCCAGTATGCAACATATCCACCGTTCATAAATCAATACTAAATTTCAAATATAATCATCATTGCAAGCTAGGTTATCTAACACACACAATCTAAAACAAGAAACAAATATATATATTTGATTTTTTTTTTTTCAAAATTTTCGATTTTTTTTTTGTATTTTTATATTATATACTATAGTAATACCAAAAAACAAACACAAAAATACTCGAAAAGTAAAAACTCAATGTCATGAGCATAAAAAAGAATATAAGAAGATGGGGAGGAGGGAGGGGGGGGGGGAAAGAAAAGGAAAACGGTATTCCCTGAATTTCTTTTTTGAATGTGAGAAGATCTATTTGTCAATTTCAATTTATTTCAAATTATACTTGCTAAGTTCCTTCTGATGTCAATATCCATGGTACCTATCAAGAGGGCAAGAAAACAATCAAAAAGAAAAAAAAAACTCATTTTAACTCAATTAATGTTTTCCTTTAACTAGGCTAAATGTTTATGGTGAAGATGACCCCCAAACTAAATTGAAACATGCATATAACTAATGCAACCTATAAATCAAGAATAACACTAAATGCAATGCAACATGAAAAGAAAAATAAATAAAAGAGTTAGAAAATTGGGTTGCATCCCAACAAACGTTTAATTTATATATAGTCTTTAGCTAGACTGTATGGAGAGACTGATTGTGGTGGTTCATGCTGGAGTCTTGTAGCCTCACAGTCCTTGCATGTTCCAGCTTTACATCATCTTTTTGCCCTCCAAACGTTGCGCTATCTATTCTCCTCTCGAGTAAGACTCCCTATAAGTTTAGATTTTGTCTCATTTGACCTTTTGTTGAACTTCTTCAGCAACATATTTAACTTCTTTTCGGCACTAATGGTTGCTTGGGTGGATTATGTAATTTAAAGATCTTATGTGCGTCTTCCATCCTAATAGTGAGCTTACCCTTCTCTATGTCAATCAAAGTTCGACTTGTTACTAAAAAGGGTCGACCTAAGATAATTGACATATTGTGGTCATCTTCGAGTCCATAACAAGGAAGTCGCGGGGATTATCAGCTTCCCAACCTTGATGAGCACATCTTCTACCTTGCCCCATGGATATTTGATGTTCGTATTTGTCAACTACAACGTCACATTCGATCATTTGACTTTCCCAACTCATAGTTTCCTAAAAGTAGACAAAAGTATTAAATTTACACTTGCACCTATATCACATAAAGCATTAAAATAAAATTCTTTGCCCAGTGAAATAGGTAAAGTGAAACTCCCTAGGTCTTTGAGTTTTGGTGGCAATTTATTTTGCATTCTTGTACTGCTCTCCTCAATCAATACCACTTCATCCCAATCTCAAAACTTTATTTTCTTAGATATCCTGTTCTTCAGGAACTTTGCATACATCGGGATCTGTCGAATTGCATCGATGAATGGGATGTTAATGGGGATCTTTTTCAGCATATCCAAAAATTTCTCGAATTGATCATCTAGCTTTCTCTTTTGTAGTCTTTGTGAAAAAGGTAGTGGTGGCACAATTTCTTTAGTATGAGCGATTTTCTTAACCTTTGGATCCTCTGATATTCTTTGTCTCTATTTCTTTGTTCTGCTCAGACCATGGTATGTACCTTTTCTTTTATAGCAACTGGTCTCTTTATATTAATCTCTACCAGTTGAACTCCACTGTGGGTAGTTATTCCCTCAATCTGTTCTTCCTCTACAACCTGTAGATAGTTACTGCCATTACGTGTTGTTTGAGATTTATCTTAGTGTCACTAGGCAATACTCCTGGTAGTCTATCTAAAAGTTTTTTCGCTATGGCAGCTCCCTGAAATTGCAAGATTTTATCTGTTCTTTGTATGTGTGGGTAGATATTCCACCAAATTAGTTAGTTTTCTGAACACCTGGTGGTGCAGTCTACTATTGTGCAATCTGAGCTCCTAGATTGTTGCTCCATTGGAAACTTGGGTGATTCATCTAGCCTAGCTAGTAAGTGTTAGGGTTTTGATTGTATTGCTATCTTTGAAAATTCTGAGTGTAGGTCACATCTTCCACTGTCTGAACAAAATGAGACCCTACATTACAATCAACACTTTTGTGGTTCTCACTACAATATTTGCATTTCAGTCATATTGTCTAGGTTGTGTTCATCCGATCCACCTTATGTGCCATGCCAACTGTGCTAAAGTTATAGTCAAAGAATCAACTTTGAATACTCCACTTTCAGTAGGCCAAAGTGCATTGACAAATGCCGGATCTTCCATGATTTAGTAGACTTGATTTGCGATTCTTTTTGCTATAGAACCTTCACATGCGGAGTTTACATTAGCCTTACTTATCGAATTCAGACCAATGTAGAAGTACTACACTTGAAGCCACTTCTGCAATTCGTGGTTTGGACATTGGCGAAGTAAGCCCTTTTATCGTTCCCAAATATTTGAATAGCATTCTGAGTCCAGTTGTTGGAATGTGATAATCTCGTTCCTCAACTTTGCAATTCTTTTCGGTGGAAAATATCTACTAAGAAATATCTGACTCAATTTGTTCCAAGTAGTAATGCTCTAAGGTGGACAAGTGTCTAACCACTCTCTGGTCGAGTCTCTCAATGTGTATGGAAAAAGTCTTAGTTTGATTTCTTCACTGGACACCCCTGGATACTCAATAGTTGCACGCATATCAAGAAATCTTGATTTATGAGTGTTTGGATTCTTCAAACCTCTCCTAAAGAATTGTAGCGCATTTTGAAACATGTTGATCACATCAGTCCTCAGGTGAAAGTTTACCTGACCAAAAGCCAGATATACTATGCTAGACTAGCTTTCCACAACTGGTGGAACCATGTACTCCTCCATTATCCTTGCATTTTCATTAGCAACAAGTACATTTGGCTGTCTTCCTCTTTCTGTTTTTTGGTGTGTTTCCAACTATTGTCTTTTTCGAAGGTTGAATGCTCGTTCAATCTTCAGGTCAAATTGAGCAAGATCACCGGATCTTGAAATTCGCATACAAGGTCCTGAAATGGAAGAAAGAAATATTGTAAAGTTTTTCTAATACTAAAAAAATGTAAAATTCAGATTAAAACTAAAATTAACTAAACTTATCAAAAACAATAGTCTCCAACAGCGGTGCCAAAAATTTGATCCTATGAAAATTCACAAATGCATAGGATCGTGGTTAAGTAATATAATGATAAATAAAGTGCCGAACCCACGAGTAGTATGTGTTTGATCGAGTTAAAATTAATTACAATTTTAATCGAATAGCAAATAAATTTTGTGATTTTCTCTATACTAATACCTAAATTATAAATTAAACTAAAGAAAGTAAGGAAATGTGATTTTCAAATACGTGAGATGCATTGTTAAAAAATCGAATCCCCTTAGAATCCCATTTTAGTGTAACAATCAATGTGACAGTTTCAAATCATTCATGTTGGTCAGTGTTCCTAATTTAATTGAAAGACTCTCTCGATAGAGATCAAATATATTCCCCTCATGTGACTTTTCTATCTCTCGATGAAATATGCATATATGATAAATGCATTAACAAGTGCTACTATTGAAAGCATATAATACATAGAGATATATCTCTCTCTCTATCGAATCTTACAATGTTTATTATATTGTACTTAAACCTTATTGTCTATCTTTCTCTCGGTAACAATAAAATCCACTAACAATTGAAAATAACGATAAAGACGAAAATAAACATCCACGAATCAAATCAAATTAAAGTCAAAATAATTAATTAAAAACTAAAAATATCATAACAAGCGTTCATCTCATCCTAGCAATCTATAAAACTAACATAATATGTTGAAATTATAAGAAATCATATTTAAGTGATAAGATATAACCCGATATTTTGATAAATTGAGAAGATGAAGATCTCTTCAATGGTTTCTTGATAAATTTCCTCTTGCGCTTTCTCTTATTTGCCCAAAAAAATCAAGTTTGAATCTCCGCTCGACTGAATTCTTGCAAGTCTCCTTCAATTCTATCACAAAACTATGAAATTTTCTCATTTGATGATAATAATTGATGAATATTGGAGTGTGAGATGTATATGAGTGGTCTCTCATATGTATTCCACTGTTAGTTATTTGTAGGAGTAGAAAGTTGGTTGAAAATCATGTCCAAAGTGATTTTCGAAAGAGTTTCAATCAAATAAGGAAAATTCCATTCACACGCAGATTTTTTTTTGTCTCTACATAGCATTCAATATTTTGACCATAACATTCTCTTTCGTTATTCGTTTGAGACCATTCAAATGTCTTGGAAAGCTAATTCAAAGGGATAAAACTTTGATAAAAGTGTAATTTTTCCAATTCGAACATTTTCCAAAAACTCGAACTAGATGGAATATAATTTGTGCGATTGGAAATTGATTTTGATCATATTCCATTCCTTTTTGAATTATAATTCCATCCAATTGTCTCCTAACAATATTCAAAGTATCGTCTTGCGGTCCGAATTAACTATTAGATATTTGGAATTTGGTCCTCAAACTTTGGACTTTGTCATTTTCCTTGATTTTTCTTTTGTTTCTTCCAATTCTTAGTTCAACCATTGAGTTTAACTTATATAACATCACACACAATAATTTAGAATATATTTTGTCAAAAGAATTGTCAAATTTGATATTAGTCTCCGAATAAGTGTGTAAAATACACTTATCACTCTTCATTCCTCATCCTCCTCCTCATGGAGAAACTTGATAGATTTGAATTGTCTTGAATTTCCTTTTGAGATAATAATTGACAAGCTCTTAATCAGTCATATGGAACCTAAAACCTGGAGGCAATCTGATTGGGGCCATACTTTTTCTTTGCTACACCCTACCAAGCCACTTACTAAAATCACCTCTTTCTCAAATCAAATTTCGGCCATTTTTTGGGTTTGATTTCTGGGTTTTCAACAGGTAACATTGATGGGTTTGCTTTTTGGGTTTTCTTTGGCGAGCCGCACATTTTTTGGCTTTAAGGGTTTCGATTATAGTGAGCAAAAACCAAAAATCCAAAAGCAATTGACCCAAAAATAGGTCAAATCACTAAAAACCCATTACACTTAAACTGTAAAAAGATGCAAATCACACCTCAAATTTGTTGGAGGACGTTGAAATCTAGTTGCTTTTGATCCTCTCTGGAGTGTCCATCACAACCACCATGACCCATTTCCCCTTTTCAGTCTCTTTCACTTTCTCTGCTTCCTCATCTATTTTTAAAAAGTATATCTATATCTATAACAATGTATAATTTTTCACTTTCGAATCAACATATTTCTTTGACATAACAAACCTTCAAACATTGCTCCCTTGTCTAAGGGTCAAAAGAGAAATGAAATTCAAGGAGCAGAAAAAGACATGAATTTTCTTGTGCTAACTAACAATACTAAATAAACTTCCCCACCACTCACCAAACACAGTTGTTGATGGGGTGATGGTCTTAGGGTGGGGGTTGGTATGTGTGGGTGGATGGTTTTTAATTTTAGTTATTTGATTTTAATTATTTTATTATAAAAAAAATGTAAAGTTACCATTTGACCTTTTAAAATTAGTTAAAATTATTGTCAATGTCGATTATTTGGTCAACTAACGATCAAAATAATAAAAACCATCCATTTGGACTTCAAGTGCGACCTTTTGAAAGGTTTAGTGCCGTGGTGGCATAAATGAAATGTTTGGTACTGTGGGTGGCACAAATGAAAGATTTGAACAAAATTTGCTACTACATGAAATGTTTGCTACCGCTGCTGCAATTATTCCTAAAAGAAATAAAGAAATATAATGTTTGCTATTATCAATATGTCATACCTTCAAAAGTAAACAACTCACTAGTATATTAAAAAAAATAATTACAAAATTAACATTTTTATATAAAATCTTATAAAATTTATTAATTAAAAATTAATCTTTTACAAAAAAAAAAGGATTAAAAAAATTTAAATTATTATAAAAGTTTTTTAAATGCAATTTAATCTTTTTTTTTTCCTTAAAAAGTGGGAAGAAACATAAGAGAGACAACAAATATAATCGGTAGAAGAAAAAATAATTAATCATGACGTCATAGAAGGGAAAAGAAAAGAAAAATATTAAAAAAAATTCCTTTTTGAAAGTCCCACAAAATTTTGGGGTGAATGAAAGACAAATTTTAAAAGTTTAATTTTGTACTTTCTACTTAAAAGTTAGGACCTTTGATACTTTTATAATTTTTTTTTTTAAAAAATCATTGATATTTATAAATACATCATGATTTATAGCGACTTCAAAATTATTTAATTAAATACACGAACTTCTAGAGACTTTTAGAAAATCATTAAAAATCTCAATTGAATACAACAATGCTTTATAAATTCAAAAAAAAAAAGTCTAAATTGAAATTGATGCTACCAAAAACTTGTACCTGAATGAACTCGAATGGGATGGTTGAACTCCGCCCGATCTGATCTTCAATACCCGAAAGAAAGGCATCGAGGTGTTTCCTCGATGCCCCTCCGATACTTAACTCAGTAATAGAAAATTGTGCAAGATTATGTATGTTGGAATATTATAAAAACGTACCTAAATAATGAGGTTGTGTCATGTATTTATAGATGTTGGAGATGGAGTCCTAACATGATTCAACTTCCTGTAGTCCTTATCATTGTTATACAAGGTGTTTGTGTTATGTTAGAAATGCACTGTTTGAGTTAAAGTCAAATTTGTAATAGGTTGGGAGTTTGTATTTAAATAGGAAAAGTGGGGAAGTTGTAGTCAAAATAGGATTAGCATTCCTAGAAAACGTGAGACAAGGTCAAGGAGACCGGACAAAAAATGATACAAGCCTAATCTATGTGATAAGCCCGACCTCAAACCAAAGCCCGACCTTGGGCCTAGCATAATTGAAGAGGGCCGAGTTAAGGTAATGAGCTTGAGCTCGGGCTTACGGCATTAATATGTATCACATGCCCTCATGCATATAGGTCGCAGCTAAAAGTTACGTTCTCGAGCTGCGAGGTAAGATGCAATGACATACAACAGCCCGAGATCGAACTTATCCCTTTGTTCAATGTGTAGCTTGATCGTTTTACTTGACCAGTTTTTTTTGGCCAACAAGCTCGAGCTC
>CAIGRS010112689.1:0-21390 GCA_903798395.1 Fraxinus floribunda
TATTTGTAGTTTTTATTTTTTGGGGTGGATTTTGGCATGTTGCTGCTCAATGTGCTCAATCTTATTTGTCATTATGATGAACCTTTACATCTCTTCTTCACTGAATGTAACTTTTATTTGTATTCATTCATATGTTGTCATTTATACTATCTGGTCGTATTAAACTAGTCGTTAAAATCTTGAATTTGCTTAACGGATGCTGAGTGTTTTCACCTTTAATTAAGTTTCTAGTACGAATTTTATTAACTTTCTGTAGGCTTCCAGCTTTTGGTATTGACTAAATTATGTCTTTAAGCTCCTCATCGGAAAATTGACGATATCCCATTATTTTTGTCAAAACTTATACAAGCTGACTGTAGCAATAAATACACAAATTTTCTTTGACTTGAAAGGTGTCCATTTTATGTTTCAAACAAATTGTTTATCCTGACATTTCATCCCATTCCCCAAGTCCTCTTTCCCTGATGGGCCCAGGAATCTAGGTGTGTATACATATGAAGCTTCTATGGTTGGTAATTTTCTTCTTATATTAATTAATTAGAGTCCTGCTACCATTACAGAATGGGGCTTCACAGAAGCCCCACAAATCACACACATAGGGAAGGACGGGAAAATTTTGAACCAATTTTGAATCGCGTGGGTCCCGCATCGGGACCTATTTAATGTGAGGGTCGATAAGCCTTCTATGAACCGACCCTTTGTACATATAGATTAATTCAATTAATTATTCTCCATAATGTCTTGCTTACCTAGCAGTACTTTTAGTTTTAACGATTTAGTAGTTCTTAATTCTTTGTTTAGGAATAATTTGTTGCAAAAAGGCAAATTGAAAATTAAATGGAGTAAGTGACGAATAGGTTTTAAAAGGCAAATTGATAGGGAATATGTGGTTGAAAAAGAATGAAAAATTATTGATGTGATTGAAAATATTATTAAAAGCCCATGTTGGTACACATTAAAATTTTCATTCTCATCATTCTACTCATTTTCAACCACACATATTTCAATAAAATAATATTTTCTATCACATCAATAATTTTTCCTTCTTTATTAACCACATATTCTTCATCAATCTACTATTTCAAAATACATTATTCCAAAATAATGTGGCTCAAACACACCCTTATTCTTCCTGCAAGACAAAATTCTTAACCTTATAACCTTATGTCTCTCCGCAAACTCTACATCATTTAAGAATTGGACATTTTCCATTTCGAAAATTGACCTAATAGTGAGATATTTAAAAAAATAAAATTGTAATCCATTAAGGGTTGCTTCACTTGGAACTTCATTGAGAATTTAAGCTGCAGTCTTTCATGCTTCAACCTAGAGAGATTCTGGTGTACTGTGGGATGATTCCACATTCATTTAAGAATTTAGCAAATGACCATGGATGTTATTCTCATGATCCTTTATATCGTCATAATATTCACCACTATGTTAAGATCTGACTTATTTAATTCTTTTACTGAGTTGTTTTTCAACACCAGTCTTATAAGTCTTGAACTTGTCCAGGGTTTGTGATTCCTTATGAATGAGATACAGGTAACCATAATGAGAAAAATCTTTTATGAACGTAATAAATGACTATGACCATTCTAAGAAGTCGAAGAAAATGACCTACAGATATCTATATGAATTAGTTCTAAAACGATCGAAATTCTTTTAACACCTAATCTCCTTATATTTATTTGGTCTAAAAGAATTTGGTCTCTACATATATAATTCGGCCCACACTTTATTTAGATACCCCAAGCCCAACAATTTAATTCTTTATTAGATTACTTTAATTAGACTCAACTTTAAAATGGCCTCATACATAATTAATCACATAAGTAGGATCACATGACAAATTAATAAACCCAACATATGCATTTGGTTATACACTAGATTATGAGGAAGACCCTCGTTTCATTCATTCCAAGGTTGACATATCTTCCGAGGAAGATGATGTGTTGTACAACCGTAATGTGACGGATGGCATTGAAATTGGATTAGGCATGAATGAAGCGGGAGATAAAGGAGTAGTGATGCTCGTAGGGGAGGTGGAAGATGATGGCTTGGAGTATCCATCCTATGAGGAGTTAGTATAATTAAGTCGCATGCAGGGTGCATTTGTTCCGTTTTATAATGACAGGTTTGATGTGATTGTGTTGCATTCCAGGTTAATGCCATGTAAATTGGGGAAAAATGATGTTGGTTTAGACGCTGATGCTTTTGTTCTCATCATAGTATGGAAAGTCAGATTCCTTTTCGTGTTTGGCCGTTTGGACCTGGAATTTGATGTGCAGTTCAAGCTGTGGTGTAGGAGAAAATTCTCCAGGGCCTTAGATTTGTGTACTGTTCGCTAAAATTATATACCGCAAGTGCAGGGGTCACGTTGCTAGGTTGGAGTACTTGATCAGGTTTTTGGCATTTTGAAATGCTGTTCATATGACTAGTGTGAGTTATGTGTTCATGTTTGTGGTAGTTTGAAGTGCTGTTCATATGAAGAATTGCACCGTTTTTTTCCGGTGTAGTTTTGATTGCGACCTCAACTTTGAGTCGATCCGTCTAAGTATCAGTTCACATTGAAGAGTGATGAGTTGTATGAAATGGAAACAATCAGACTTTGTTGAATATGGTGTTTTTTGCTGCTAATTTTGCATTCGTGTTTCTAGTTCTGCAATTTTGTAATTATAGCTAAACAGATTCGGCCACAACATTTTCAAATGTAAAAGCTTTATTACAACCAAAGTCAACTACTAAAACGAACGGCAATCAACATACGACAAACATAATATAAGACAAATACTACACTAGTCTTTAACCCAGTCACATAGTTGGAACAAATTCACGAAACTTTTCCCTTTTCTTTCCCACTATCCTCCGTAGCACCGTGCACATAGTTATGTTGATACATATTTCCACGTCTTCTCACTAAGTTATTTGAGTAACTCTCTTCAACATACACGACAAATCTTTCATCAGATCTTTATCCTTACATTTCCCACTAGACCGTAATTATGCTCCAAACATGTAACATAGACAAATTGGAATTAACATGAAGAAGAGTAGATAACATCCACGGCTGCCGAGGTAAGTATTCTTAAACAAAGGCATCAAAATTTAAATAGAGTTAACAATGTGAAACTGCATTACATACACCTTAGCAATTGAAGAATATGCTACTTTGCAGCTTGATATTCCTCTAAAATAAGTCGTAATAGACACTTGCATAGGAAATATCACCATGATTTTGGAAACTTGAAGAGAAGCAATTTTCCCAAATTGATTTCTAGGGTTCCTGGGGGAGGTTCGGGTGGGGGTGAATTTGGAAAGAATAATGTTATTTATCATTATAATGATGGAATATCAGTAATGTGGTAATCTATGTGGAATAATGAAATTGGACAATTCAATTTTTATTTGAGAGTGGGATGAGAGAGAGAAATGTGAGAGATAATGAGTTGCCACGTCACTAATATATCATCATCATAATCATAAATAATATTACTCATTTGGAAATCATCTGATTTTTTTATTTTACCTCTGGTGAAATCGTGTTTTTCAAACAAACAATTCATCGCGCGATCATATTATAACTCCGATTAGTGCCACGTTGGAGTCCGTCTTTCGACCTCGGAAGCCATTGAAACGGATATTTGAATAGTGATGGATGGAGGCAATTTCTAGTAAGTTCAGTGACCATCCAGTGTAATAACATAGTTCAGTGACTATAAGTTATAACACAATATTGTGCAAAGTTGGAAACTTTTTACTCCATTCTGTTGACATCATACCCCACTCCTAAGGCTCCACTTTCTGTATCAATTTAAGCTTCAGTGAGCCTTAAATCCTGTGCTCTTCGTCACCAACAAAAAAAGCCTAAACAACAAGTGATTGACCAATCAATCGATCGATCCTCAATTCCTGACTGAATCGAGTCATCGTCATAGTTCAATTGTTATCGAGAAGCCGATATTTTTTTTTTAAGATTCTTGACCGGTTCTAGGGTTTAATTTATTTTTGTTACCGATGGAGTCGGATGATGATATGCATGATGCTAATGACGTGACGTCGGTGGAGGAGGAAGATGATTACTACAGCGGAGGTGAGGAGGAGGACTATAACTACAGCTCCGATGAGGCTGAGGGCGAGGAGGATGGCTCTGAAGATTTCGACTTTATGGCCAATGAGTCCGATGACGTTCCTGTTAGTCGCTTACAGGTGTGTGAATTCCCAATTTTCACCCTTTTTGTATTTATACTGGCTTTGAATTCCTCAAATTCCCTCGGGCTACTGCATCTGTTAACGATCAACCTTTGTTAATGTGGGACGGTGTTAAGCTTGTATTTATTGCGGAATGCTGTTGATGGTAATAATTTTTTTCGGAAATATACAATAAGCAAGCAGAATTGTGTTAACATAGGCTAAACACTATCTGTATTAGCTGAGTTTTTAGTAACCCAAGATTCCATATTTTTTGTAAATGAGAGAGAAATCGACAGCTCGTTCCACTTGGGAGGCTCTTGACAGGGCTTATACCTCCCAGACAAATGCTCGATATTACCAGCCTAACCGTAGAAGATTCATTTGCCATCTCATGGAAAACCCCTCTCGCTCCCATTAGCCTTATCCCCCTTCTAGGGTGATTTCAGTGATAGATTCTATAGGGAATGGGCGATCCTATTTAGTCAAATATCTAGCACACAGATGGGATTCATTTAAGGAGTAGCGACTATTCAATCGATAACTTTGACCAGATGAATGTAATTTGATTAGAATGGAGGGTTAAGAGATAAAATTTTGAATTCTGATCTTCTCTCATATGATTCTGACATTTATTTGCATTAATGGAACCAATGCTGCTCAACAAACACACTCATCTTATGCTGGTTTCTTGTCGGAGTTGGAAAATAAATTTCAAAATTGGATTGGTTTTGATTAAATCAATTCAAATCTCCAAATTTCATGATAACAAACTCAACCTCCATGCATACTGTTTCAGTGTCTTATTGCATATTTGGTGGAGTGAAATAAAGTAGAGGAGAGCTTTTGCTTACTATTTTGAATACAATTTAGAATTAAGAACAATGAAAAGCAATTATTTTTGAATTTTTTTATCTCATTTCTAGAACTATCTCTCTTGCATTTCTTAAGGAAAAAAATCCATTGATGCTCAAAAGAACAAAAGATATTGTGGAGAAGAAATGTTCAAATTAGCCCAAGTCTCTGAGTTCGAGGAGGCCTTCCTTTTTGACAAAGATGGCAATGGGCATTAAATCACGGAGCTTCATATTTTAATGTGATCCTTGTGGCAGAATCCAACCGAAGCCGAGCTTAAGGAAATGATTAATGAGGTTAATGGATTGGTGCTGATGGTAATGGAACCATTGGCTTTATAAATGTTTTGAACTTGTGGCCAGGAAAATGAAGGATACTGATTCTGAGGAGGATCTTAAATAGGCATTCTGCATTTTGACAAGGATCTGAATGGTTTCATCTCTGCACTGAGCTGCACCATGTGATGGCGAATCTTGGCAAGAAACTGAGTGATGAGAAAGTAGATAAGATGATAGGGAGGCTGATGTTGGCGGTGATGGATAAATCATTTATGAAGAGTTTGTCAATTTTATAATGGCAAAGTAATGATCTTGGAAACTTAGAAAGGTTTATGAATAAAAATAAAAACAAAACTAAATATTAGATGTATAGGGTTGATTAATGCAATGCATTTCTAGTATCCATTCATTATTTCATTTTATGTTTTTTAAGTTCAAACTTTGATGATTTCCGTGGCTAGTAAAATTGGTGGTGAGATCTTCATCGTTTATGTGACGTGTCTTGTAACTTCTATTTGAAGCAATCTAAATCTTCTTCCATTAGTCAGTTCCTTGTTAGCTTTTTATAATATCATTCTCCTTAAGAAAAACTATGTTTGCAATTTTGAGGCAGGAAGTAAAATGGGAGTGTGTAATGTATGACTACTAGCAAGGGAATTTGTTTATTTCACCTTCTTTATTTGTTTCCATTGGATTTACATGTTAAATATATGTTCCAGAAAAATTACACCATCTTGAAGGACGAAGATATACGACAGCGTCAGGAGGAAGATATCACAAAAATTTCTACTGTTCTTTCCGTTTCGAGAGATGCTGCGTGTATACTTTTGCGCCGCTACAAGTGGTAATCTATTTACCCCTTGATTTCTGCCGAATAATTGAATTCTATCTGTAATTCTCACATTAATTTCTACCTGATTGTGTTAGTTCAACAATTTTGCTTGGAATGATTTCTGTATGCTTTATGAGCCTATGGCTGATGTTTTCTTTATATACTACCTTTCGTTGTTGTTTCTTTTGCCTCGTTTGACTGTATTTTTGAATATTTGAATATTTAGGAGTGTAAATGATGTGCATGAAGAATGGTTTGCTGATGAAGAAAGAGTTCGCAATGCTGTTGGCTTACTGGAGAAGGCACTGGTTCAATTTTCAAATGCTAATCAAGTAAATTATCGATAATAGTGATGACTTTGTGGTCTCTTCTGACCTTGGTTTCATCATTATATGCTTGTCCTGAATCTTTCTTGGCAGGTAACTTGTGGGATCTGTTTCGAGAACTACTCACCGGAGAGGATATGTACTGCTGCATGTGGTCATCCTTTCTGTGACACGTGCTGGAAAGGTTTGTAACTCTCTGGACACTTCGACTGGCATGAGGCTGACTGGTTTTCTGTTGAAGTTAGTTGGTCTTGTGCATTTGATTATGGCCTATATCTGTTGGTCAATGTTTAACAGCATTGACGGAAGATGTTAGTGGCATTACGAGAATTCATGTATCCTGATTGAATCAATTTCTTTGTAAGTATTATTTCAACTGCTGTGGAGATTGCTTGTTTTGGTGCATTTCGGGATATTAAATGGTGGAATTGATTATCGTCTTCCCTCCTCTTCAATGGCTGGGGAGGTTGGTGGAGGTTTTTGTGGGGAATATGGTTGTAATGAAAGACCTGTTGGATATTTTATGATTGGGATTTAGGTGCCTGTTAAAAAGTTGAAGAACTTTCTGTAAGGCAAAGAGACTATGTTAGGCATGTTTTGGCAGCCAACAAGTAACCCTCATTCCTGATTCCCTGAACATATCCATTTCCAGTTTTCCTTGCACGTGCCATATATCTACAATCTGAAAAATTAATTTATCTTTATTTGTTTGCCCATTTGTTCTGGCAGCTTACATTTCCACATCCATCAATGATGGCCCTGGATGCTTGACACTGAGGTGTCCTGATCCATCTTGTAGTGCTGCCGTTGGTCAAGATATGATTATTATGTTGGCACCAGATGGAGATAGGGAGAAGTATCGTCGTTACCTTATTAGATCTTATGTTGAAGACAGTCGAAAGGTAGATATATCCTTTGTGGATCCATAACATTTTTGTCCGTACCCTATATAATTTTCAACTGTAAGTGCTGTACCAGTTTTTCAACTAGCTTCTAGCTTGTGATGTCTTCGCATGTGGGCATTAGATTGTTTTGATGACCTTGTAATTAAAAGACAGTTGTTAGTTCTGAAAATGTAAATTGCTATTAGTTTTCTCGTAAGGAAAAGATATATATAGGCGGTATATGGTTTTGGTGATGAGAATAGTGTAAATTTAATCCTATTGTTTTGTTCCCAGTCTCTGTCACAGAACAAACATTTTACGCAAGCATATGCATGAGCATTCTTTTTAAATTTCAAACGATAAATGCATTGGATGTTGATTTTATTAGGACGGAAGCCAGTTATTTTTAGGAACAGCTTCAACTTGTACTTGAGGCTTTTAATGCCTCTCCATAGTTTTTTTTGGGTGGGGGATTAGTGTTTGACGATGACCTGAATGGTAATTTAACTATATGATAATATCCTTAGCCAGATCATTGATTTCTTCTGCTGTAGCCTATTTGCCTCATCATGCTGATTAACTTTCTGTGCATTTTTACAGACCAAGTGGTGTCCAGCCCCTGGTTGTGATTCTGCTGTTGAATACATTATTGGGAGTGGAAGCTATGATGTCACTTGCAGTTGTTCTTACAGCTTCTGTTGGAGCGTAAGTCTTTCGTACTAGTACGAATTATTTGTTGTCATCTTTGTTTTCTGTGTTTTGACGTGTGCCAATCATTGTGAGCTGGTCCATCAGTGTACAGAGGAAGCTCATCGTCCTGTGGACTGTGAAACTGTGGCCAAATGGATATTGAAAAACAGTGCCGAGTCAGAAAACATGAATTGGTAGAGTATTTGCTGATGCAGATGAGTTCTTTTACACGATTAGCTATTTTTGTCTAGTTCTTTGATAATTGCTAAATCTGCTCACTAAGATCAATTTTATACGAATTAGGATCAGAGTGCGCTCTGCAAATAATGTTTGTTTTCAAAGGGGCTTTTTTTTTTATGACATTGGAGATACAACGTGTCGATGTTCTTTAGACAGTAAATGTACATTCACTTGCTAAATTTGGAACTCACGACTGAATCATTTATATTTCTAAGCCTTGAACTAGTTGCCTTGCTAACTGTTTGCTGAAGTTGATTGCCTACAGAATTCTTATTAAAATATTTTCAAATCTCGTGTGGTTACCATTGGGCAAATTTTGGGAAAATTCTGCCCTTTTATAACTTGAAGAGAAATCTTACAATCACACGAGTGTTTTCCTTACTCTAGTCTATGTTTACAAATGACATATAAAAGCCTGTCTATTGGCCAACTATGCAGATACAATAGAAATGAAGGGCAAGATTTAATTGTTCCAATGGCCAGATTTAAACCAATCTGAATTCTGCAGGTGCTTTTTGCTTTATACAATCATGAGGTTCCCCACTTTCTTCAAAACAGCCTTTGATGAAGCCCAAAACAGATCACTGATCTATGCACTGATTTTTAGCCTTCAAAACAGTGGTTTAGGGTTTAGAACATTCCAGAAGTCTTGCAAAATGCCTTGGCCACGTTTTTTGGTCTTCGTCCCCTGCAAGTCAGTTTTGTCCAACTGAAGCTCCTTGTCTACGCTAATTTTCCCGGCCATTGCCTAGACAGATTAGCCGCGAGTTGGGACGTAACCTTGAGAACAAAACAAAGTAAAACCCAATAAGGTTATTGAGTTACTGACGTAGGATGCAATGAACAAGAATGAGCCTTGAGAAGATAGGGAGAGAGAGAAGAATGGGATGAGAATCAAGAGAAATTAGAGGAGAAATACGAGTTTATTCAATAATCAAAAGTTTAACTATTACAATGTAAGGATCCTCCTTATATAGAGTTTAAACTGACCTAATCTAAGTAGGAAACTAAAGAAATAAACCCTAATTCTAGTCAACGTGGAATAATAATAATAAACTAATTCAAATAAAACTATATTTATTCCTAATCTACCAAGAAATCCTTTTATTCTTATCTTCATTCTCCATCAGTTACGTTGGACTTAAAAAAAGGTTGCTGTTGCATGTCTCCTTCATGAATGAGTTGCTGGTCCATAGTTTCTATTTGAAGTATGGTCTAAAAGCAGGTGTCATGATTTAGCCTAGGTTGTAATTTAATAACTATGCATGGTTGATGAGGTAATGCTCATTTTACAATTGCTGAAAGTGATAATTTCATTGTACTTGCATATGCCAGTCTAATCTGCTGTATGATGGAGCATTGTTTCACTACTAACGCAAAGTATGTAATTTTTTTTTTTATCAGGATCTAAATGGTTTAGAAGCTGCCACTTGTGATTTTTTTTTTTAATAGGAAAGATGGTGATAAATGACATTTGTAGTCTCTTATTATCTTATTGCTCGTGTTAATGAAAATTTTGTTATTTTTAGGATATTGGCCAACTCCAAGCCTTGTCCTAAGTGCAAGCGACCAATTGAAAAGCACCAAGGCTGTATGCACATGACTTGCACACCACCCTGCAAATTCGAATTTTGCTGGTAAGCTTTTTTAATATTCTGTTAAATCGAACTGGCTGGATATTATATTTTTTCGCCGGTTCATATGTAGAATCTCTTTTCTAGATTATGGAAATTCTGTCACCCCCATTTCCATCACTTACTGCCTTAAGATTTGAACTTGTGTATTCTGTCATTTTCGTGGTCTATTTCTTTGCAGGCTATGTCTAGGTGCATGGTCGGACCATGGTGAGAGGACTGGAGGTTTCTATGCATGCAACCGATATGAGGCAGCAAAGCAAGAGGGAGTGGTATGGGATTAGGGATATGTTAATCTTTGTTTAATAACTTATATTACAATTTGCCGTCCAATATGGAGGATAAATCATATTCCCCCTGCATATCAACTTTTTGCTATCAGTACGATGAAGCTGAGCGGAGGAGAGAGATGGCCAAGAACTCTTTGGAAAGATACACCCATTACTATGAGCGATGGGCTTCCAACCAATCTGTAAGCTCTACCTTGTCTCCTCGTCTGATTTCTCTTTTCTTAATCTTGATTTCATCTGTGATTTATGATACATATAAAAGAACGAATAATTTGTTTTAGTTGAAAATGAAACTAGTGAAATAGTTCTAGTCCTAATACGCTCGAGTATAATTAGCAGAAATTGTATCCGAGTTCCATGTGTGTGCATCTCGTCTAGTGCCTGTTGTGAAAATAATCAAAAATAGGAAACACAGATTACAGTGCTACCAATTTTATGAAAAAGATATAATCAAGCAATTGCGAAAACTTTATCAGAAGTAGAGAAAATTGGATATGAAATGTAAAATTGAGGAGAGTTTGAAGAACAAACACCAAAAGAGTTTCCCAGGATCATGAAACCATTGTTTTACTTCATTGTTTTTATTAGTGAAAAATGAGATCATGTTAGTGAGAAATCAATGTGAATGAGAGAATCATTTGTTGGACTATAACGTAGAAAAGTGAAACTGCCGTTTAAGCTCTGGGCCTATTTGCATTGAAAAGAGTTGGATGGTGTGATTTGTGTGAACTTTCTGAGATTCGTAGTAACTATGAAAGCATAGGCTAAGGGGTCCTTGTCCTTGAATGATGCCACTCTATGTCTTCTTAGTATCCATGGCGAGTTTTGGATGAGAGTTATGTTGTTTGTAAGTTTCCTTCAAGTTTTAATATCATTTGATTCGTCTTATTCATGCCTAGGCCTACCTTTTATTTACATTTTGTTTTGTTCTGTTTGGTACATTTGAGCTTTCTGTTTCTTTAAGTCCTCCTTTTTAGTAGAAGCCCTTGGTTGAATATATATTGCTGCACATTTTACATTGCATTTATTTATTACCATTCAGGTTAGTCCTTCTATTCCTTTATTGCAACTATCGACATTTTGTTCATCTAATGCAGTCAAGGCAAAAGGCATTAGCGGATCTGCATCAAATGCAAAGTGTTCATGTAAGACTTTCTTATGCTGTTATATGATGAATCAGGATGTTATTCTAGGAGTATTCTGCATGATGATAATTTAGATGCCAGGTCTGTTCATTTTAATGATAGTACTTTCTGTTTTGACTTAGATTTATCCTTGATTTCCAAAGGATAAATCTGTTATATTGTGGAACATGTATCAAAGTTCCACTATTCTTCACATTTGCACCCTCCTAGTTTTAGTAATCCTCTATTCCTCTCTATATCTGGATGTCTCATAATTCAAGTTATTTTTTGAAGATGTTATTGTGCAAATCGTGGAGAATACAAGTCATACTAATGAACTAGTCTTAATACTAGGAGTTTACAAATAAAAAATCAAGTCAGATTGAATCAATCACATTGATTAAATGTAATGCTTAAATTAAATCAAGTTTGGGGGAAGATGACATAAACTGGTTGACCTAGTTTTCTGTTTGACTGGAACAAGTAAACAAGAATAGAGAAGGGGTTGGCAAACAACTGAACAAAAGACTGCAGTAATTAAGGTTGCTTACAAGAAAAATATTCTCACTAATCAGCAAAACAAGGCAATAGGAGAAAGAAAATCATTTTAGAATTCTTATATGACTTTGATACCATTGCGGGAAAGTGAATTGTATTTCTCATAGTTATTAAACCCAATACGACTGGGAACCTGGTGAACTGGTCAAGACCCGTTGGAACCTGGATAGAACTGGCCAGGTTTAAATGGTTGAACCAGTTTTTTCTGGTTTGATCTTGTTTTAAAATTGGAGAACTTGTGAATTGAATCTTAAAAACTGGTTCTATCTTGTTTTAAAATTGAAGAACTTGTGAATTGAGTCTTAAACCTTCACGTTCCACTGTTTGAACTTGACCATTGGGCTACATATTTAAATTGGTAATATGATCAACCAAATAATTAATGTACCTGATAACAACAAGAAAATAAATATCTCTGTGTCTTTTCATAATTAATCTTTAAAATCAATTGCAATCAATGACTCAATATTGATCATCAAAGGTAAAAAACTTAATATATTTTTGTTATAGATTATCTTTGTTTATTATATACTAATTTTGTATAATAGGTTTTATCTTAAAATATGCTTTAAAACATCTACACGTGTACTGTTTTCTACATTATTTTTTCTGATTTAAAAATATTGTTATTTAAATTTGCATTAAGCACTAACCCATCGATTGAACAACTGATCGGATTACTTGGAGCTTCAGGGGTCAATGACAAAGACGATTCTGATAACTATGGTAATTCTATATTCAAGAGGGTTACAACCTATTATGTTAATAGAAAAACCTAAGTTGACTTTATGCTTATGATTACACAGAGAATTCTCTGCGTAATAAATGTATTTAGCTTTACATTCTTAAATGCAATAGAAAGTATCTCCAAATATCTGGATATGCTAGAATTTAATAGTAAATTCCCGATTTTCTTTGGCTTCTTCAAATCTGTGAAACAGTATAAAATGTATACTTGCACTTTGAAATCCAGAGTCTCTTTTAATGAAACAGAGGTAGAATTTTATATATTTGTTTGAGCCGTCTGTTTGCTTTTAATGCTTTGCCACCACTTTCTGTCACCCACTCACTTTCAAGCACATCACATCACTAAAAATCGGATAGAAGTCTCATGACAACAACAGCAATACTGAAAAAATGGAAATGTAATACCTATATATTTACCAGCCGCTGCTGTTGCTATTGAATATTATTTCTGCTTCCCAATTTTCTTGCCAAGTGGTGGTTTTATTTTTCTGCAGCTCGAGAAGCTTAGTGAAGTACAAACCCAACCAGAGTCACAATTGAAGTTTATTATAGAAGCTTGGCAACAGGTGAAGCTTTATCTCTGAATCTGTAAGTTCAGTCATAATTCCACGTAAAAAAAAAAAATCTCGTCTTGGATGAGGCTTGCAATTTTATTTTTGAACGTCAAAATGATTTACGTTGCTTGAAGTAACCTCCTACGATTCACATAGCTAAGTCCGTAACATGGAGCTGTTCAAGGGGAGGGGAGGGGAGGGGAGGGAAACACTCGAGGACAGTGGGCAATAATCTCTTCACAATAGTCTTCTCCCACTTCAAATTAGAGTAATTTTATCAATGTGGTCATAAGCACTCCCCTTTCTTATTGGGTCCCTCTTACTGCTTTTATTGTAAAATTTAGGAATTTTAATATTATTTCTTTTCTGGTCCCAATAATTTATCCCATTTCGAGCCCGTTTGGTAGGGCTATTAATCAGATTAAAATTGAAAATATGGCCGTTGTTGGGTCCCACTCGTCTAATTAAAGTCAACAATAACGGCTAGTTTTTCAATTTTAATCCGATTTTAATCTCTACCAAATACACTCTTCTAATTCTTCAAAGGATATATGATTTCGTTGTTAAATAGTTAATTTTATTACATATTAAACCTTTAAGATTGATTTCTTGGTATAATATGTACAGCACCAGATGAGGAAACTTGTGATGCATTTGGGCCTGATACTGTCATTTGGCATTCTCACTCGAAAACTCCCTCTCTCTCTCTCAATTTTTTAATTTTAAGAACCCAACCAAGAGGATTTCCATTTTGATAATATCAGACACCCTTGTAGGAGGGTGTTAAAATGATCACCTGATTATCCACAAGCATGTTTGCAGATAGTTGAGTGTAGGAGGGTGTTAAAATGGACCTATGCTTATGGATACTACCTGCCTGAACATGAACACATAAAGAAGCAGTTTTTTGAGTATTTGCAAGGTATCACGTTTTCTCTTGTTGAATTGAAATTTGCTATATGCCTGTTTAGTTTTATTATATTCACTGTTTAATTTCAATATATTCTATATTGTACTCGAAGGTGAGGCAGAGGCTGGTTTAGAAAGGCTCCATCAGTGTGCAGAGAAGGAGCTACAGAACTACCTTAATGCCGAAGGCCCATCGAAGGATTTCAATGATTTCCGTACAAAACTTGCTGGCTTGACAAGGTAATTGTTCTTCTAACCTTTCAAGAAAACAGGTATCCGTCCACTCTCATTAGATTTATAGAAAGCTGAGTAAGATAGTAGTGTTCATCGACACTTTTTAGTTCTCATTTTCTGAGATGAAGACGTGTTTTTTCTCAGCAACTGATCAATTTATGTGTGATTTGTGGAGCCGTAGCCAAGTCCTGATTTACTTAAATTTGTGTCAAGAGAGTTGTTTAAACAAGTATGTTAACTTATAAAATGATATAAAAATGTTAAATCGTCAAGTAACATCAAGAGATCTGCTTGTAAATTACATTCCTAATGAAGTGCTTTAAGATTCAAAATGTAGTCTACACGAGTATTCTCGACTTACGAGTCTTCTAATATATTGCTGTTATCATAAGATAGAAAAGTACGGCATTGAGTTTCAGAAAATGTAACAGGGTTTACTAACAATATCATGCATTTTTATTACTGATGGTTCCCTTTTCTTAACTGACAGCGTGACTCGGAATTACTTTGAGAACTTGGTTAGAGCACTGGAGAATGGTCTTTCTGATGTTGATCCACAAGGAGCCTGTAGCAAGACGACAAGCTCAAAACCCGTAGCAGGGAGCAGCAAAGTGAAATTTGGAAGGGCAAAGGGATCTTCCAGGACAGGAGCATCAAGCAGAAACACAGACGATTCTAGCGGTTGGGCTTGCGATAAATGTACCTATATGAACGCTCGGCATTCAACTACATGCCACATGTGCCGTCACCATCGCTAAAACAGGCCATAACGGAGCATGATGGTCCGATAAAAGTACATTTCTGCTAATAAAACAGAAATCAAAAGAAAATTTACAGAAAACTTGTTACTAGCTTACCATGTGTGGGAGGTGTAAAATCCTGAAAAAGATTTTCAGCAGTGACTTTTTTAAGTGTTACCTTTTTTTATGGTTTGGGTTGAGGTGGGGGTGGGGGTTCATGAATATGGTTTCCTGTACATAGTTTATGTCTCTGAGTCAAAACAAGTCACTATTTCCAACTCTGATGACGACTCGATTTTAAGTTATCGACATGCCTAGGGTTTAAATGCAAATTGACTCATTTGTCTCTCGCACTTTTTTTTTTTTTTGTTTAAATTCATTTTCAATCATACATTCTCCAATAAGATAATTGTATACGTAAATCGAAATCTTTTTTTTCTTAATAATCACACATTTTGTAGAAAATCACGAATGAAAATTTTCTCCAAAATGGGGCTCAAACAAAGACGACATTCATTAAAAATCTTATTTTAAACCCAACCAAACAGGAGTCAAGTCATGTAGGTATAACTCGTTAATCATTATTGATTGGGTTGGATTACTCCTTAGCAAAACCAGTGGGGTCGAAAATCTGAATGGTAATGATGTGGTATATGATTTAAGAGGGCTGGGTACTAAGGAATAGACATTCGAAAGAATTTTGATCTAAATTATATAGTGAATGACATCGTGAAAATACAGAATTAACGAATAAGTCTTTAGTTTCGGTTGATTTACACATGAATTTCAGAAAGTTAGACATCAAAAATTCGTTAATTTTGCAGAATATCGAGACTTTGAATGCATAATTGAGAACATTCAATTTTTCATTCTGTTATATTCACTATTTTAAAAGGGATTATTCTACTTCACCCTAATGAATTACCGAATTTTTTACCGAATCACCACATGGCGGCCCCCCAATGGGCGGCCGCCATGTGGCGATTCGGTAAAAAATCCGAGTAGTATAGCAAAGCCTTTTAAAAGATCCAAGTAGTCTTATAAGACCATAAGCAAAAACGAAAAAAATTTAAAACCGACCATTATTTTGGCAGTTTTAAGATTTTAGTGATGCATAAAAGCAAGGATTGCATATAACTATATAAGAATAGAACAGTTTTGGGTGAATTTTATCATTTTCTTTATTTCGACAGCAGTTCGCAATGAGTCATTATTATAAATAAAAATTTGTTTTCTGTTTCAAAAAGGAATATGAAATTTTCCTAATTTTTTGACATCGATTTTACCTAATCTGTGGATCTTTTCGATCGATGGAAACGAAATTAGATCTTGGAATCATAATTTTTTTTTGACGTAGAAACCTGCAGCCGCTACCTGTGAGTATGTACTAAGTAAACCTCGTTTCATGTGCAATAGTCAATAAATCACACAGGAGAGATAAATCGCATTAGGCGAGTCCGATACGACGGGCTCGACAAAAAAAGTGTTGACAGGAAATTCGAACTTGTAACTTTCGATATCCGCACTCACCTACTCTATCAACTCGGCCACCCGGGCTGTGGAATCACAAGATTTTGAGATGGTTTTGGAAGAGCCCAAAAGCCCATTTTTCAGCGCCACCTTCTCCGTTCCATTTTTTCAATTCCCAACTTACCCCACGCCCAACTGAACCTCTTCACACGCATTGCCATACATTTGTACGTACCATTTTTCCTTTGTGATTCATTTTAATTGAAACCCAATTCTCTAAAACCTCAAAAAGGAATTGAAACATATAACCGCTAATAATTTCTACACGGAGCGGTAAAAATTATCAGTAGATCGATACAGGGATAAACAAATTCCAAGAATGGGGCATAGTTCAAAGAAGAAGAAGAAGCGTGGAGGAGTAGGAGGTCGGAGGGTCCAGGCTAAGGATCAAAACTCACTTGCCCCCGACATTTCTGAACTTTTATCAGAGGAACTTACCGCTTTGTAAGTAGTCGAATTCTATCTGTAACTCACCCCTTCACGAATAGGCTGCTTTCGCTGTCTTTGATAACTGGGTAACGGCATGACTTTAGCCAAGATCTTCTCTTGTCTATGATACTATGTTATTTGCATTTGAGCTGTTTTAGAGGGACTACATGTATTCATTTAAATTTTGTCTTCAACAATACCAGTATGTTGTAGCGGTGTTAGGTTTTTGAGTTACGCATGCTGAAGAACAAGTATACATATTATAAGTATGTGTTTCACCGGAGCAGGTATCTGACCACATGCTTTGACAATTTTACCCTGCTTCTGCAGGTGAAAACTAGGACTATTAGTGATGTCTGCGTGCGTAATTCTGTGGCTTTCTACTGATTTGATTGTTCTATGGTCGTGCTGGTTGAAACTGAGAGAACTAAAAATTAATGTGCATTGGGTTTTTTTGTGACAATTAATCATGCAATCTGTTATCATACTCTGCCAGATCAAGGAGAAAATAATCTCCTTGATTTCACATCATTCTTGGTGATTGTACCTTACTCAATAAGTGGAGGCACCCTATATTTTGCAAGTCTAGCTTGTTTAATACATTGCTATGACCTAAGGCATGTAAAGGTCTTACTTTTTTTATCCTGGTAAGTTCCATGGAGGAATGACCCTCCTTTTGCTATTATTTACCCATTTTTGTATAGCTTCTCCTTTCAGCACAATACTTCAATTTGAGCTTCTATAATTTTGTAAAAGATTACATTTGTAATTTTCACTCTTTCCGCAAAGACTGAGAAATAGACGAGGTGATCACTTTGCTTAACTCCTTACGGCTTTGCTCCCCTTTTTTGCATACATACTTTGAGATATTACCCTTCATAGGATATCTGTTGTGTATTCATGCTAACCGTTCTTTTCCCGTCACGTCTTAAGTACAAGTTCCTTCTCTTTTCACACTAAATTTATTTCATGCAGTCACGCTGTATTTGGTCTTTAAAAATATATATTTATAACTTGATTTGTTACAAGTGCGATGACCTCACAAGGTCTTCTCCCGCATTTTTCATGTCATGTACACATAGGTTAACAAGACAAAGTCACATTCCTTTTTGTTGGGAATTATAGGGCTATGCATGTTATTAGAGTGTTTTATCCATATTGCTTTCTTGAAAGAATCGGTTCTCTACAAATTTTGGGGTTTTAACAGTATTCAGGTTAACAAAATCTTGTTTCCATGTGAAATGATGGGGAAATCTAAAATGTAATTCCCTTTGCATGTGGGAGATGACAGTTTCCTTGTCATCTTTGTGGACAAAATCAGCAGGATTTTTTAGTAGTCAAGCCCTGACAGATGCAAATGAAGTTGGAGGAAATTGCTATTTTAATTACCTTTTTGTCATCTTTTTACTTGTAACTTCACATACTGTCCTCAAGGTTATATCCCCTGTCAATTAATTCTTCTTTATCGAGTCTTATATTATTATTATTGGACAGTTGCAGTAATCACGTTCTTGTGGACTGATTTGTTTGCACACGGTCAAGGATAGTTGAATAAAATCCTTTTACCAAATTTAAAATTTGAGCACTTGAATTTATGAACATAGGTCTGGAATTGGTGGAGTTACTGGTCCAAGCCCAATTTTCAGGCAGAGCATTGGAATGACCTCGTGTCCGAAGGAACATGTGACTTGTGTAGTTTCATCATTGTGCTTTATTTTCTTAATGCATCATTAGTCCTCCCTTCTGTTTTATGGTGTTAGAATGTAGCTATCACACAGCTAGTTGTCCCCAAAATGTTGAATTTATCCAAGTTTCATGTAAAGCTGTTGTATCCACAATGTTTCTAACAACGATTTGGTAGTTTCTTAAATCATCTTTGCAAACATTGTGGTGTTGATAGTGAAATAGTTGTTGGAAATGAAACTTATGTGGCCTGATTTGATATTTATATACATTTTAACACTGATAAGCAGGCATGTATAATGTAAAGTCAGATATATACATATGAAGATATAATTTTGATTCTACAAATGATTTTGTAGTGGCACCTGGCTACTTTTATGATAATGTTTATAATCTCATAGCATAAGTTTGACGAGACAATTCACTTAATTTTTAGGGGTGCAATATTTCAAGAAGATTGCAAAGTTGTTTCAGAATCGCCTCCTCAAATTAATATCAGTCTCAGGTTACATATCTTATTATAACTTAAAACTTCTATTATCTTCTTGCTTTCTTTTGCTGAGTATTCCATGCATGGGATAATAGGCCATACTCAAAGGATACAGGTTATGAGGATTCCGATGTTTCTGCTCTTCTTTCAGTAAGGTGTGTGGGTCATTGTTACTTTGTTTGTTAATTGATCTTGATGTAAACTCTCTTCTGAGTGTATTATCTTGCCTCATCAGATTTTTACATGGTTATCCATTCAAATCACCAAAGTTGCAGATAGTGCCAGAGAAAGGCTTGTCAAAATCTGATGCTAATAACCTTGTATCTTTGCTTCACGACCAGGTATTGTGTGATTGTTAGTTTATTTCCTTTTAGAGGGAAATGATATTTAACCACACCAAGGTGTTTTGTTACCATATGGCTGTTTATTACAGAAGTGTCTCATGGCATGTACTTTAATTTAGATGAAGGCTAGTCGTTCATCAATTTTTAAGAGAACAAATTCTCTCATCCTGAATATGGGATCATTCAGGTGTTTAAATTCCATGTTAACATTTTGCTTCAGTTTGAGTGGGAGCAAAATGAGCAATGAACTTGCAAGTTGTTACTATGCAATACAAGAAGTCAGCCTTCATTGCAGTGCCCGATGTATTAAGATTTATACAATGATGTTTTCTCTCATGAGGGATGATTCTCAATGTGATGTCAAATGATTGTTGTCTTGAACTGATTGCCAATCTATATGCAGAAGTTGCTTAGAATAGCAACTTGGTTTGGACTTTAGAAGATTGTGTTATCTGATATCTGCAATGATTTGGGTGATCCCTTGCTCTCATGTTTGGGCATTTGCTTGTTATTTAGGCCCGTGATGGTGATTTCAGCTGATTACTATGCAATGTCTGGAATATCAGCTTCCTGAGTGGAAGGTGAACTAAGTTTTTCTATGAGTTCTTGCAATACTCTCTTCCCAAAGATTTCCCTTTAAGAGTGTGTTTGGTGCATATTAAAATGAGAGAATGCATTTTTTTGAAGTGATGTGAGGAGGAATATGTGGTTGAAAAAGAAGGAAAAGTTATTGATGTGATGGAAAATATTATTTAATTGAAGAATGTGGGGTTGAAAATGAGTAGAAGAATGAGAATGAAAAAAATAATGTGGATCAAACAGGGGCTAAATTTTAGATTTTTCTTCTTAAATCTCTTCATCTTCCTTGTGACTTCTAGGAAACATTCTATTCCTATGATTTTTTTGTGCTTGACCCTTTTACTGTCGTGGATTGTAATTCCCACTCACTCAAAGTATACATATAGGCAATCTTCTTGCCTATTTACTTGTTTTTAATTTAAGTGTGTTTAATCATGTCTTCTGAGGACCTGAATCTCCGAAAGTTTCTTCTTCGTGAACTACATGTTTGGAGTTCCATAGAGATGCTTCCCTTCTCTTTGCTCCCTTACAGTCATCTACTCTCTCCAAGGCAGAGTAACCTCCACCATGGATGATTGTAGACGGTGGCTGAGGAGTGGTACCGAGGATGCCTCAGATCTAGCTTCTTTTTTGTATTTTGTGCTCCTTTTGAGGCAGTCATTAGCTGGGTTGATATCAGAACATCCAATTCCATTTCATCCTGTACCAGGGATAATGTTGTTCCTCCAATCTTATCTTCTTATGGTTGCATCTAGTATTGGGAAAGCTAACAGAGCTTGCATCTCATTGTTCACCTGTGTCATTTGCTTCACCAGCCCCTCCATTGTTCTATTTTATCCCGAACTAGTCCTGATGGGTTTTGTCTGATGATGTCTTGGCCTTCAATGCGGTAATCATCATTATTCATGTTGTCTTTAGACTAAACTTTTCAGTGAGACCATCAATTTGGTGCCTCGTGTCAATTGCGTGGACCTACAACCTCACCAAAACCTTGAAGACAAGACACCATGTGACCTCTTGGCCACCAAAAAATGGAGGCCTGGGTGACAGAAGACACTTCAATGCTTATATCGGTTGAATTTACTGTAGTACCATATGGATATAGTTAAATTTTAATTGAAGTTTGAACATCCAGTTCGAGTCCACTCAGGGCCACTGAGGTGCATACCCGGATGTAAACTTCAGGGGCCCGTAGAATTAATTTAGGTGCGCGCAAGCTGCCCGGACATCCATGGTTATCAAAAAAAAA
>CAIGRS010112694.1:0-11445 GCA_903798395.1 Fraxinus floribunda
AGCAAAATCTGAAAAATTGGTAATGTTTCTTGTTGATTCTTCTTGCGAAATCTCAAAATTGAGTGGGGGCGACTACTCCCAATTGGCCTCACGTAGGTCCGTCCCTGTCCAAGATCTCCACCAACCCAACACTTTTTAGTCAGATTCGCTGCCACCAAACACCATCGTTTCCATTTCAACTACCATGAACACTTTCCTTCTTAAATCCCTTATTAAGTCTTAGCTCCAGGGGTTTACTCTTTCCTTCCCCATTTCCCATGAATGCTGCTTCCTTGAAATGCAATTGAAATATGATTCAAAATTCAATTAGAAATACCATTAAACCGTCCTGGATCCAATGGATTAAGCTAATTATTTTTATTTTTTAAATATAAGAGGCCCAAAAGAAAATGCTCACAATTTTTAAAAAAATGGCCCAATCCACTCTCTTTCATCTTCCTCATGCAACCACGCTTCCATCCCTCCATCCTTTGCTCTTATTAGCCAGTACCTCATCCCCAAGGAGGGTTCCATTGAATCGAAAGATGAAAGAATCTCATAGAAATGAGCATTTGTGTCTCTTTGACCCCGAAAGTCTCAATAAAAGATCTAAAATTTTTACTTGTAATTTAAAAAAAATGATTGGCCAGACTGAAGAAGCTCTCGACGGATTCAACACGGGCGGTCGCGAGGGCGGCCAGGTGCTGGGCCCGCCCCTGAGTCTATACCATCAAAATAAATTCAAGAAATTCAAAACATTTTGGGCTCGCGCAATGTGTATAACTTGAATGCAATTCGTGAACCTAACATGAATGAATAAACTGGGATTTTAGGAATTGTATGTTGTCGATAAATTTTACTAAGACAATGGTGGAAATATCCACAATGGGGATAGAAAGAATTAGATGTCAAATAGCCATTTTTTCTCTCAACTCTTATTTTCAACACTAGGAAAGGAGTTAACCAGGGGGGAACCCAGCGCCGGCCAGCCCCCGCGACCACTCGTGCTGGATCAGCCTGGGGCTTCTTCAGTCCGACCAGTCATTTTTTTTAACCTGTAAGTAGAAATTTCATATCTTTTATTGAGACTCTCAGGGTCAAAGCAACACAAATGCTCATTTCTATGAGATTCTTTCATCCTTCGATTCAATGGAACCCTCCTTGGAAGTGAGGTACTAGTTAATAAGAACAAAGGATCGAGGGATGGAAGCGTGGCTGCATGAGGAAGATGAAAGAGAGTGAATTGGACCATTTTTTAAAAAATTGTGGGCCTCTTATATTTAAAAAATAAAAATAATTAGCTTAATCCATTGGATCCAGGATGGTTTAATGGTATTTATAATTGAATTGTGAATCATACTTCAATTACATTTCAAGGAAGCAGCATTCATGGGAAATGGGGAAGGAAAGATTAAACCCCAGAGCTAAGACTTAATAAGGGATTTAAGAAGGAAGGTGTTTATGGTAGTTGAAATGGAAACGATGGTGTTTGGTGGCAGCGAATCTGACTAAAAAATGTTAAGTTGGTGGAGGTCTTGGAGGAGGAGAAGAAAAAACAGTGTTTCATGTGAGTTCAATTCCATCCATTTTATTGTTGGGTTAACAAATCCATAATTATTGCAATGATTTTGTGTGTATGAATTGAGTATTGTGTGTTTGATGTAATTTCTTTCTTTTATTTTTTTTTTCTTTGCAATCAAACAAACGAATGATTCAAAGTTATAGGGTTTTTTTCTTGGATTTGGGGATGAAAGATGAAATCTTAGGTTCTAAAGTGGATTGGGGAAATTAAGGCCACTCCTAAAATCAAATTGATATGGTTGTGGTCTGGTGAGGTTTATGTTTTATGAAAATTAGGAATTTTGTGAATTTGAGAATATGTGATAATATGTGGTTGTGGACTGTGATTTGTTTGGGATAAATTAAGGAATTTGTAGAATATGTGGTTGTCCCTACTTTGTTCTTCCAGTGGTGCATCTAGTCTGTCACTATTTCTAATTGAGCACACGAGTTGTTAAATAACACAAAGAAGTTTTTGGCTCAATTCAATGTGAATAATCTTGTGTCTGATCCAGAAAAATATCCCACTATCGAGTTACATGATTTCTATGTTTTAGGGAATTTACATATATATATATATATATTGAAGAATTTTTAATATGATTTAATTAAATATTAATAAACGACATCACCATTATAGATGTTGACTGTCGACGATAAATGGTCAACGGCCGCCCTAGCTGACCTCAAATCCTGGATTCGCCACTGGAGTTAAGACAAGTAGGAGCTTGATTTTGGGACGGAGCAAAAGATGGCGGTGATGAGAAGACCTAAAATTGGGGAGGGAGAATACTCCGACCATAAGGCAAGATGAGTGTAGTCGTAGTTACTGGATCAACTATTGGATTGAGGACTGTAGTGAGTGACTTTGACAGAGAGAGGTATTTTTGTAAAGAGATAATCCATGTCAGTAAGATAAGGCTCATAATTGTTAAGTTTATCATTGAGATCTTCAAATGGTACGTGTGTTTAACATGTTTGAAGAACTACAATGACCTCCTTAATTGTTTGCCCAAGATTTTTTCAAATTTTTTTAGAAAAATCCTTATAATTTTCAATTTTTTTGCCCCCACAATTCTTCCATCCTAGCTCTGTTTCTTTAATTGCAGTTATGTTGGTCGTACTCATGGGTTGAGAATCTTGAGATGAGGCAACTGATAGCTTAGTAGGTTTAACCGAGGACTCGGGTGGTTTATGCCCAACATAATATAAACTTAGTACTACTATTCTATTATATGATTTTTAGTTTGAGTAAAGAAATTTCACAATGATAATACTATTTTTAAATTGACTTGGAGCCCATTATACATAAATTCTCAAGTAGGGGCTAAATTTATTCGCGATTCAAATAGAAGTTAATTGTGATCTATTACAAATCAATATATAGTCTTCAATTTAGTCTCATTTTTTATTGATCTATCATATTTCGTCATCTATCATCTTCAAAACTAATAGAAATTACTTAGTTGACAACTATATATTATATATAACTTTTGCTTAGATTTTTGCGTACTGTAAAAGTGATTTTGAACAAAACTTGAAAACTAAATTTTAAAACAACTTCCTATTCCGGAATGCTTTTGGAGGAAGCCGCATTGGACTGATTTCCTTTAAAAGTTCTTTTAATTACATGAAACACTTTCATAAAATTAGTCAAATGGGGTCCAAAAATAGCTTTTGAATTTCAAAAACTCATTCTAACTTTTCAAATGCTATGTCAAACCGGTCCTTAATCTTTTACGTAATCGCTACGTGACACCTAAAATCAAAAATTGTAAAATGATGATTATGATAATGTCTTTAAATTAAAATGTTAAAAAATATGTTATTTTATTTAATACTTCTATCGCATATAGCAGTGGTAAAATTCTCGAGAAAATGAAAGATTTCAATTCTTGGTACGCTTTGTCGCCCTTCCGGAGATCCTATCCACACGTCGTAAAGGGAGGTTCATGGTGAGAAGAACCGCATTTCGAATGTTCGATCCAAGTGTATGTATATAAACTGTGATCGCATCCAAATTTACTAGGGTGGCAAGCCAGGGGGAATGTCGCATCTTCTTAGGATTAGTCGGGTGAAATTTGGATACCTGAATGACAAAAAAATAAATAAATAAATAAATAAATAAAATTGCTGCATTCGTTAGTAAAATTTTAAAAAATAAGATCACGTGACAAAATTATATTGGTAAAAAATAATTTGTTGAATTTAAGACTTCCAAGGACATATCTTGATATTTTAGAGCATCTCCAAGAAACTCTATAAGTATGAGATATTCTTTATTTTAAACAGTCAACATCTAAAATCATGCTCCAAGAGACTCTTTAAACTAACATTTTAATTTAGAGAGTGGGTTTGACTCTTTAAATTTGGAGAGTCAAACCTATTCTCTATAATTAAATGCATTCAAAATGTTTCAATTTTCAATGTAGNCAAGAGACTCTTTAAATTAACATTTTAATTTAGAGAGTGGGTTTTGATCTCCAAATTTGGAGAACCAAACCCTTCTCTATAATTAAATGCATTCAAAAAGTTTCAATTTTCAATGTAGGAAAACAATAAAATAATTTAAATAAAAGTTAGTTAAAAAAATATAAAGAAAAATAATAAATATTTCTTGAGAGTAGTAAAATTAAGTGTTAAATATAAAGAGTTTGTTGGAGTACTTTAAATTTAACTCTCTAAATTTATAGATGCTCTCCAAATGATAAAATATTCTCTTTAAAAATAAAGAGTCTCTTGGAGATGTTCTTATAAAATTAATCTCTCCCACAACTTCAGTAGGACGTAAAACTAGGGTGAAGGCCCGCAGGTCATGCCGAACTTGGGTAGCCCAAACCTGTGGCCCACAAACCCGCTCATGCTAATTCTTTTAGGGCCTGTTTAATAAACAAATGTAGAAACGAATTCCAATTCCATACTAGTTGGAAAATAAAAACCAACTAAACTCATATGAATTCGTTTTTCATGAAAATAAAGAAAATGCATTTTTAAGTGATTGTAACTTAAAATTCGATTTCAATTTCCACGTTGTAATCAAACGGCCAAAGTGGAATTCGTTTTTGCTTTTTCCTTTTAAAGGTATACTCCCTTTATCTTACATGATAAACTTAATTCTATCTTCACACAAATTTAAAAAATATAATTAATATAATTGATAATATAAATTTTACTTACAATTTTCCTAATATATCCCTACATTAAATAATAGTTTAAATATAATTTGTTCATTTTTGTTGATAATAATGTTCATTAAAAAAGATATATTATAAAATTTAAAAATCAATTATACTGTCAAATAAAGTGACCTATAATTTTATTTTATTTTATTTTATTTTTGTTGACGTAAGAACCCGCAATCGCTACCCGTGAGTGTGCATTGGGTAAACTTCGTTCCATGTGTAGTAACCTGCAAATCACAAAAGAGAGATAAATCGCACTAAGCAAGTCCGGTGCGAAGGACTTGACCTAGGAAGTGTTGGCAAAAAATTCGAACTCGTGACCTTCGATCTCCGCGTTCACCTGCTCCACCAAATCAACCACTCCCGAAGGAATAAGTAACCTATAATTTAGAACATACAAAAAATAGATAAATAAATAAAATACAAACCTATCTTTATATATCGAGTTTAGCATAGACCGTGCCTTGCACGCTTCCATGCAAAGATGTCAATAGTGAGTTTTCTATTTTACTTTTTTTCCTGCAAAGAAACAATATATTAAGCCACTGTTTGGTTTGAATTAAAATTTAGATTTTAATCTAATCAAAATTAACAATTAATTTTAACCATATACTCACAACTTTTCATCCACAAATTTCATCAAAATTTACTAAAAATCTGATTTTAATCTTCATCAAACATGGGCTAAAAGGAGAGTAGAAACACACTTATTTATGATTATTGTTGCAATCTTGAAAAATTAAGTGACCATATAGTATAATACTCTTTCATAACAATTTAATCAAAGGGGCCGTATTACACGGTTCTGACGGACACACCAAAAACTTTTATTCCCTCAAATTGCTCAAGAAAAAAAACTGCACGTCACAAGTTTGCTGGAACTTCAACGGCGTGCACCATCTACAGAGGACCTGGAAAGGTTCCGTTTTCCCTCTGCTCATTCCATCTTTCGATCTGCAGTCATGAAGAGATAAAAAACCTCGATTTAGAACTTAATAGTGGTTTGTTAACAGTAAAGAGTGCTACATCAAGTCCATTCTTTTCAAGTTGATGGCTAATATGAGAATCTCCTAAAGAATGATAGTGAAATTAAAAGGCAGCCATAAAAAGGAAAAGGCTTTAGCAAGTTATTAGCATTTCAGAAGTCAAAAAAATGAAATGGCTCAAGCCGAAATTATGAAGCAAAGTAAGAAGTGGCATCAGTCCAACTACGAGGACAGAAGTGATTGCGCCAGCCAGAAAAATAAAGTAAAAGAAGAAGAAAAAACAGCAGCCACCCTGCCAGTCAAACAAGCTACAAGAGCTCTTCTAAGAGAAGAAAATTGGCAGGAAGAAACTGAAGAAGAAAGCAAACACGGTATTTGCAACAGTGAGGGTGCAACAAGAGAAAATTTAGCATTCTGAAGAAAAATGAAGATTTTCCCATTACAGAAGATATAGGAACCTAAAGGAGAATGTTAAAATCTAAAAATTTCCAATGAAGTATAGGTCCAATAAGAATTAAGGCTTGCTAGACTTCCCAAGGTTAAACATAATTAGCACTACTGAATACCCCTTGCTAAAATATAAATATGCTATCAAATCATTGCAAGTGAGATGCTGCATTTTCCTTATTTATTAATTATACACAGTGACTTGTACCATTAAAATCTCGCACATCCATCCCCTTCCTTCACTTTCCCCTGGGTTATGCATTTCTATCAAGACGAAAGGAACGCTGAAAATCTCTTTTCTTTGCAATATAATAAATGAAACATACCCATTCACCCGGACAAAGGGAACGGTAATATTTGGCAAACTTGTTACACTCAGAAGCATCTTCACCCTTTGCAGCAACACATCTAAGAAGAAGACCATTTAGTAGAGAAGTTAAAGGCAATATTGATCATAAATTGCTAAAAGAAGGTACCATCACAACTAGTCTAACCCACCTGTGGTATTCAATGTATCGAGTGAAGCAGTGCCTGGTTTGATTTGTCGTAGGGAAACGAAAATCAGCTGGTGCCGTCTCAAGCTGGTACCACAAGGAGGAGCAACAGAAAGTATAAATCAATAAAGCGAACACGACAAGTAGTCCACAAACGTATGTCTAGTCAAGCTAACCTTGATCTCTGGAGTCTCTTCAGCTTCTTGTTCACCTGCATCCTCAGGTTCAGCACTGTCAGTGCTTTCTTCACTGGCAGTTGGATTGACCTCACCAGTGGCTTCATCAATAGGAATGGTTTCCTTGCTTTCTCCAGCATCACTATCAGAGTCTTTGCCACTATCCTCAGCAGCAGCAGCAGGGGAAACTTCACTATCAACAGAAACTGGGGTTTCCTCAGTTTATTATCCCCAGTTTCTTCCACAGATTTTGCAGCAATTTCTACTTTCGTCTCATTCTCCTTCAGTAAATATTGCTATTCATCAAGAATCACAATTGGTATGCTTTAATTAGTCCAGCGAAAGCAAGCAAAACCAATTCAAACCACAATGAATCAGATTTAATTTTATCATTTTTAAAGTCTTTCTCTCGAAAAGTTAGGTTTTTCAATGTTCTCATCTCTAAGCTCTTCAGTAATCATTAGAACCGAGGAAAATAAAAATGTTCACACATAATGGGGGTCACTAGGCACAATATTAGTTCAGAAATCTGCTACATGATTTGTAATGCCATCAAGGACACAGAAGCTTAAAGTAAGGTAGACAGAACTTAAGCCAGTTATATTGATGGAAGACCCTCTCCAGAATAATTTATTGCCTTTTGGTGTCACGTTGGAATTCTATAAGAATAATCTAAATCATAAAATAAAAAATGTAACTGAGGTGTGCAAAGGTTTCTCGGGCCGGACAAAGGTCGAACTGAATAATGAAAGGTGAATAATTTGAAAATCTTAAAACTAGTTTTATTAGAATGCTTGTGTCTCAATCTTCATTAACTTCCATCCACCATATGCAAAGACAAATGGCTTCTCATAAGACAAGTTTTTTTTTTTTTTTTTACAGAAATATAAGATAATCAAAAGACAAGTTTTTTTTTTTTTTTTTTTTTAAAAAATTAATGGTCCATGTTCCAACATCTCTGGGAACATTACTGTCAACTCCAAGAATATGACGCATGATTAAAAGGTGAAAATGCACATTGCATAACCACAGGTCAATTGGTTCAACTGATGTATATGTTGTTCCATAGAGTCTAACATTTGGTCATATGAGGACTTGTCTTGTTGAAGATGATGCTCAGACTTAGGTACATGTATTGGGTACGGGTAGACCGTATCTAAGTGTCGGATATTTTATTTTCTAAAATGTAGGATATGGGGACATGACTAAAAATAATCCAAATTTCGGACACGGATACGTGGGTATGTTGTTCAAACTTCAATTTTTTTCACTAAGCCATGATATCATTTTGAATAGATCAAAATTAATTATTCACGATTAAGGAAATGAATATTTAATAAGTAATTAAGACGAATAAAATAAAATTTTAGAGTTTAGTTTTCAATAATGAGAATTACTCAATGTTATATAAAATAGAAAATGAAGAACTTGATTGTAATTTGGACTTAGTGGAGCACTAAGTAGCACTATATGGAATCCATTTTCATTTTATACAAACAAAACCCTAAACCACCGATATAGAAAGAGAAAGAAGGAAAAAAAGAAGAAAATGGAAAGAAAAAAGTAAAAAGAAGAAAAAGAAGGGAAAATCTAGTTTCGTCATCTTTCTCTACCCTCTCGGCTACGATACTAAGTTTATAGAGAGAAAAATTGAAAAAGAAAAGGAAAAGAAGAAAAAGAAGGAAAGAGAAACAAAAACGACGAAGGTTGAAATTTAGAGGATCCGACACATATCCCATACCCATATCGTGTCGTGTCGTGTCCGACAGAATACTCCAACTATTTCGAAGAGTCTGAGCACCAGTTATTGAAAAGTGGAAGACGTTTCCTTGAAATCTGAAAGGAATGCTTTGATCACACCGACTCTAAACTTGATTTTCCATTTAAACCAGCCCATAACATTACAAGTGACATTGTCACCAATTCTCCTTTATAAATGATTGAACTGAACCATTGAAACAATTCAGTCCTGGTTATTTTGTGACTACCATTTACCGCCTTTCATATGTATTCCACTTTTCCTATTTATGGATTATACATAAGATTAAATTGTTTTAAGGATCCAAAAATGTCAATAATTTCTGAAAAAGAAAATTTAGTCCATAACCTTGCCTGTTTGATTAACCCCTCAGAACTTTTGATTGATGGAAGTATACTAAAAACATAAAATTAGTATATAACACCTTTTGTGATTAAGCCCTTGTTTGGTATCTATTATTTCCAAAATAAATTTTTCTCTAACTTATTTTCAACCACACATTTTTTAATAAAATAATATTACATGCAAACCCAAAATTTTTCCTCGTTTTTAACCATACATTCTCCATCAAGTCACTATTCTAAAATGCATTTTTTGTCAAAAAAAAATGGGGCTCAAACAAGCTATAAATTTTCCATATACCACTATAATTTACTATTAGACAGTCTGACTGGTGATCAAAAAGTTTTAGACCATTTATTGCAGAAAAAAGGTTAGTTGTAGCAAAAACTTCAAGAGCTATGTGGACAATATCACATGCAACTTCTGAAACATAATGTTTAATCTGTCACAAAATTGCATTTCCTCGATTCTTATTTATAATGAAGAAGTTGTATATCAGATACTAATACAAAATAAAATATTATGCAGAATACAATATTAAAAAATAAGTGATACTAAAAATTAATTTCAATGACAAACTTGCACTTAGTATAAATTCCAATTGAAGATAAATTCTTTAAGAAACCAGAGAAGAGGTTAACACGGCATTCAGAAAGAAAAATGAGAGAAGGCGTTAGTAGGGAAGAATAACAATATAGTGTGTGAGGTGCCTTTGCAATCTGTAAATGATAACAATTCTCATTTCATCGACGTATCATAAATAAATAGGGAGATTTTAGAGTAGTTAGACTCAAGCTTAATTTTAGTCACACAAATACCACCAATTCTAGGATTGAACTGACTCTTGCATCTGGTACACAATACTATATAATTAATAGCCTAATACAACTCAAGTGCTGAAAGCTTTGATACACTACACTTCAAATCAACTCTTGACGCATGAAATGCATATATTTACGTGGTTTTATACATTATTACCCCAGAATCACAAGGAAATAAGTGATAGAGAATGCAAAGGGTAACTTCTTGAGCTAGTTCCACACAAGTGGTACCAAGAGACTGTTCACTGGACAAGTTCCAAATATTTGTTTCTTATATTCCACTTCAAAAATCCTGACATGGTAGAAACTAAATAATCCTTTTTGGGGGAGTTAAGATAAACGAATAAAATTTGAACAGCCTCAACATGTAATATTTGATACCTATCATGCTCCAGACTTCTGAAAGCCTACCGAATAAGATCATGAAAAAAATAACGCAGGTTTAGTTCATTTTTGCAATCCAAAAATATGATAATGACATTGGTGACTTGTGCCATATAGTTAAAAGAAAAAACCACCACTTATCATCATTTCTGACATGGAAAGCAATAGCACAAGCAAGCTTAGTTTAGGAACACTAGAAGTTAAAAGAAAGATTTCTTTTTACCAAAAAAAGGGAACTAGCACTAGTTTTACTTAGTTATTCATAATCGTATAACATGTAAAATAAGAATTTATGACAACCAATGTCACCAAACATGTGTAAGCATGACTTTCATTTTCAATGTCTAAAATGAATAGCAAATTGTCCTCATTTATAAAGGGATAGGAACTTGAACTTCTCCAAGTACATAGAAGTTTCTTTTGTCAATTTATAAAGCCTCTCCCCTCCTCCATGGGGGATTTTTTTTTTTATTTTTTTGATTTAGCTGTTGTACCAGAGAAGTCTTCAATCCTGTTCCTATTTAGCCAAAACCCATATAAGGTGTAAGCGAGCCAATCAAGACCTATATTTTAGCCTTCTTAACTTTTGGCGAGTTTTGGTGAGCTTAAAATTGCAAGAGTTTCTTTTATATTATCTACTGATATTTGACCATCCCAAAATATGATAAAGTTCTAACACATCTCTAATATATGAAGTGCCCAGATTACAAACCCAATGCGAGTGTGCTTGATTCACTATTAAACCCTAATGATACATCATAAGACGAGAAATTTATTTATTTACCTATGATGCGTTCGATTTTACAGATTAGTTCCTTGGAATTTAAGCTCGAAAATATTCAATTACATTTAACCAAAATTGTTGCGGGAACATCTAATCTGATAGATGGTGAACTCAGATATTAATAATATAATTTCACGGAAAATAATTCAATAACAATAACAAAAAAGAAAAGAAACCCGAAAATAATAAGAACAATAAAAATTAAATGCGAATATAGAAAGAGGAATTACCTCAGATAGGGACGGCGAATTGGAGGCTTCAACTTCAGCCATTATTGATTGCACGAGCTAGTTGAAGAAGCCAATTGAAAGAGAAAATGCAGTAAAGGCAGGGGAAAAATGGAGCAGCGTTGAAGAGTCTAGGGAATGACTGACTGAACAAGGAAATGGTTACCAAAAGACAAGTTTTGGGCCGTACATATTAACGGGCCTTAATGGACTGGACCAATCTAGAGTTGGTGCATGTAGGCTTGGGCGTCGGGTTTCAATAAAAAATGAGTTTTTGAAAAAAATAGAGGAAATTACACCCACC
>CAIGRS010112765.1:0-13623 GCA_903798395.1 Fraxinus floribunda
CATGCTATAAATATATGGGCTAATAAATGGAAAAGTAACTTTTTTGGGCTTTTCATTTCTTTCAATGTCTTGGCTAAAAGTTGTAAATAATAATATGGGGGAAAAAATCATATCTATGCACAAACCAATCTTCAGAGAAATTAAGTTCCAAAATCAAAAGTCAAGTAGTATATCTCCAGTTGACATTTATCGGTGGTGAAATCGACAATTCAGGTCACAATTCGAAGGCTCACGTCAATTAGGTGTCGCTTAAATTGGTTATATTGAAAAATTTTGTTCAATCATGGTCACAAATTGAATGTTCTCGTCACAATTTATCAAAATTATTGTCGTTGCTGTATTATATTTCTGTACTATGAATTGGAATTAGTTCGGAAGTGTGTTGAAGTCTCAATTGAAGATTGTTGACCCCGGTAAATGGACTTGACACGTGGCCAACAGAAAGCAGTTCCATGTAGGCTCCTCCATGCATACTTGTAACAAAAACATATTGTTTCAAGAAAAACATACACTGACTTATAGTTTAAACAACTAACTTACATTTTCATTCAAAACTAAGGAGAATGGGTAGTAGTGCATAAAGTTGTCAATTCAAAAGTAACAAAATAGACAACTTTCTCCTCCCCTCTTCTTACGTTCTTTTCCGACGTATATACACGAAAGTACGGCCTCCATTTCCTTGCTTTATGTGACACAAATTTTCATAGCTATCATATTGTTAGTTATGGTACTATATCGAACCATAACATTAACAGTAATTATTTGCATATATGTGTCGACCTCTCCCGAATAGTATGCCCATATGTTAGAGAACTGATGTCCAATGGAACTTTTCCCCATTGCGAGTAATGGCCCAACTATCCTCTCTATACTTTATGTAATTACGTGTCTTTATTACCTGAAAGTAGTACAGAAAAGGGGAATTTGTATAACAACTCAATGAGTAAAATATGGGGTGTAGGTGTTGTGAATTACGTACGGTACGGTACGCATGCTATGTTTGTTTCTTTAAATATTTACCTTGGTCTCTTTGGGCCCGTGTGAGATCAAAAAGTTGTAGCTCGCTTTAATTAAACATAAGTACGGCTACAAAACTTTCTCATAGATGTGCCCTCTTTTATACAATAAATTCATAGCTAGCCATGTGTGTTATTTTACTAGGAATGATGGTCATTTGCACAACTGATCACCATCGAGGCATCCCAACACCAAATACTTCACACAAAGGTCGAGCACTCGTTCAATCATTGAACCACCCCGTGATCCGCGAGTATCCTCTTGCAATGGACCATGTGACCTAGTTGGTGTACAATTTATATTAATATTGGAGTTTATCATATCTATGCCACGCTCATAATTTTTTTGAGTTGTAAATTGATCATATGTGAGATGAATAGTTGCATAGAAATCAACTTATTCACATAATTTCATTCCATATAGCTTTTCATAAGTAATCACATAAGCAGTATAAATCTAGCTACATATTTTACTCACAGATAAGAGGATGAATAGACTCTTGAACTGGTCCTATCAAACTATACAACTCAATATTTTCAGAATCTGATTTCAATATCCTCTTCTTAAATAATTTTCCATTGGCACGGGTACCTTCCAATCCTGCTTTTACTTAATTACAGAGAAGTACGAGTACCTCTAATATACCATAACTATAATAATACAAGTACAAGTGTCCCTAGTTTAGCAAGTGTACCTCCTGAGAGCATCAGAATCTCCATTAATGGAGTTTTCTGTGCTTGCCCATTTTATTCCAAAAGTTTCTCCTATAATTTAGTTTGTCATTTCAGAATCCTTATTTAGAGTGTGTTTGGTGCACATTAAAATGAGAAAATACATTCTCTTGAAGTGATGTGATGGAAGATATGTGGTTGAAAATGAAGGAAAAGTTATTGATGTGATGAAAAATATTATTTTATTGANTAGAGTGTGTTTGGGGCACATTAAAATGAGAAAAGACATTCTCTTGAAGTGATGTGAGGGAAGATATGTGGTTGAAAATGAAGGAAAAGTTATTGATGTGATGAAAAATATTATTTTATTGAAAAATGTGTGGTTGAAAATGAGTAGAAGAATGAGAATGAAAAAAATAATGTAGGACAAACAGTGGCTTAAGAACTTAATTATCTTATAAAAATCACCTTTAATGAACTTAGTTTCTGGAAATAAAGAAGAATGTAGTTCATTACCTTAATCACTTCATTTTCTTCCTTGAGTGTTCTTAAGCTGGTAGACTTGGTGTAAGATTTCTACAATTGAATGTCCTATTTATACTGTTTTAAGGGAAGTTCAACACCAGGATAAGATCGTGTGTGATACAAAAGATGAGGGTTTTCTTCTATTTTAATATAAAGCCTTAAGTACTAAGTTTCTTACCCAAGCAAGCACCTTACTCATCAACCCAATCTTGGAATCCCAGATCACTTTTGTTCCTGCCATAAATTTATGATGACTAATGAAAGTTGAAAACATATCAATTAAAATCTTTAGAGATAAATATGTAAGATATTATTCTCTTAGTCCTTCAAGCAATCCTTACTTTTATTAAGCTCCTATAGTTTATAGTTTTTAAAATTAAACCCCCTCTTTTTCCCAAATAATCTTAGTCCCCTTAAACCTTTTAAATCTTGAACCCACACGAGGTTCAAAATCAATAATATATCAATCATTCGAAGGGTTGAACTAGTCATGTCAACTAGCCAAGCCGAGCTACGAGCTGAAACTCAAAGCTCGGGCTCGGTTTGAGCTTTTTTGGACCCCAGCCGAGCCGAGCAAAGTCAGGCCAAAAAAATGAAGCTCAACCCGAGACTTAGAGGGGTGAGCCGGCTCGATTTTTTTTTTTTCTTCTTCTTCCTAAAATAGCTGCCTTTTGACAGCTACAGCTACATGTTGGCAAAATATATATATATATCAATTTTATAGTCTTATTCTCTAAGGTATTAGGTATCCATTATATATAAAATATACCAAAAAATAAATGTTTAAACATATAAAAATTTAAATACCTAGAAAAATTTAAAAAGATGGCAGGCAATATACAGCTTTATCTATTTGAATAGACTATTGCATCTCTCCCCCACCCACCACATATTCAAGTACTGAACAAAAATCAATCAAATCACTAAAATTCCCAAGAAAATATCACTCTCTCTCTCTCACACGCATCTGTCAACTACAGCTATAGTTGCCTGTTGTAGCGGCCTTTTCAAACCTTATCAATTATTATTTTTAATTATGGGCAGCCTGTATGGGCCGGGCTCGAGCAGAACCCGGCTCAGACTTTTTTCGAGTCGAACCTGAGCCGTCCGAGCCGATGAACTTTTTTGTCATCCCTATATTGAACTAGTAATTAAATTAATTGTAAAATATGAAATTTACGGAATGTTACAAACACTTTGACGATCAAGTCCGTAAAGTGATAAACTAAAATTGGAAATTCCAATAGTGAGAACCGTCGGAATATATATATATATATATATCACTTATAATATGGGAAGGAAATAATATAAAATATATGGTTGGAATTGCATTACCCTTACAAAAGCATAAAACAGAGTATTTATAGAGGAAAATGTGAAGAAATGACCCGTTAGATGTGAGGTATGTGACCTTATCTACTAGCCAAAAACATCTTTTCTTAGATGTCAATCGGTCATTCCATAGATGGACGACTATTTAAAACTTCATAACAAAATAAATTCGACTTGTTAGTTTGGGGTCTGCTGCATAAACATCACATCAATCGGTCAAGAGATTTTATCTTGGACAGATCTCTGTACAAAAGATCTCCTACCTTAATTTATCGAGGCACTGTGACTCCTACTAACATGCGCTTCTCCCGTCCACGTCATCTCGTCGTCGCTTGTGCTGACCCAAATCGTTTCGACACCTCGGCTGCCAACGTACGTGTGTGGTATTCTCCTTAGAACATCGGAGCTTCAGCTGTGAGCCTTGTTTGACTTAGAGACTCATTACTAGAAACGGTCCCTCAAATTCATGTATGGAGTTTTACATAATACGTAGACTTTCATTAACCTTAAGCATGGCTATTGTCGGTGAATTTTGAATGTAGGCGCCAATCACCTAAATCTAGGAATGGATATTTATATGATTCTTGGAATTTTGTATAGGTGAGGTTAGCGTTCTCCGATATTGAGACTGGTCTTTGCAATATGAATAGTGCCTTTGTTAGGAAGGGATGAAATTGTGGCATCTTTGGGAGAAGTTGTTTTGGCAAAGGTGATGTTATTGTATGAGGATGAGACTCTGAACAATTGTAACTTCGAGAAAAGTTGTTTTGGCAGTGGCGACATCCTTGCTTAAAGGTGAGACTCCGAGTGATTGCAACTTTGAGAAATGTTGATTTGGCAGAGGCAACGTCCTTGGTTGAGGAGGGGCTCTAAGTGATTGCAACTTTGAGAAAATTTATTTTGGCAGAGATGGCGTCCTTGCTTGAAGACAATGCTCCGAGTGATTTCAACTGTGAGAAAAGTTGTTTTGGCAAAGGCAACGTCCTTGCTTGAGGACAAGTCTCCGAGTGATTGCAACTTAGAGAAAAGTTGTTTAGGCAGATGTGACGTCCTTGCTTGAGGACGAGGCTCTAAGTGATTGCAACTTAGAGAAAATTTATTTTAGTAGAGGCGACGTGCATCAAATTTTTGAATACTATAAGACTGTGAGGGTCTGAGCTGACGAGACGCTTCATTGGGCTATGTGGCAATGCTTTGAAAGCTATTGTACGTTTCCAAGTAATCTAGTTGAACTGTCATGAGCTTCCAAGAAATGCATTTCATGGGTCATTACTTCTAATCATGGTGTGCAGCTATTGAAGTTCGAGGCGATGCGCCTCATGCGAACGTGCGTTATACGGCTGTATCCTAGCCGTTGATTATATTTGGCTCCTAATCTTAACAGTGCTGATCAATCAATAAATGAATGCTCAGATTGGACATAACTGCATTCGACGGAGAGGATTAGCAGTCTGCCTATAAATTACTCCATTCGCATTGTTTGGGCTTTTTATTTATGGCAAAATTAGAAATCACAAGGCACTCTGCAAAACACAAATTTTTCGACGAAGTTCATACATTTCGACCGTAATCTCGATCTCCGGTAACTTGGCATTCTAGCACCATTCACTTTCTAGGTAAATATTTGGACCATTTCGCACTTTTTGATTTGTTTCTATGAGGATGTCTTCTTAGAATCACGTTGAAGTGGTAGGGGGTGAGTTGACGCTAGTGCCTCTTGGGCTAAGAGAACCCAATGTTTTGGCCTCAGACAAGGTATCAAGAGCAATATTAGGAGAACATCTTGAAGAGGCTTGATAGTCTTGTAGACACCTCGATTTACTTGGGGGCTTCCGATTACCTTTCTAAAACGAAATCATCCGACCTTATAAAATTTTGAATGGATTATAAGATCCTAGACAATATATGGTTGATAGTCCTGGACCCTTATAAGCGAGCTTGTTATCCGAGGACCGGATGCATGGTAGTGAGTGAGGCCATCTTTAAAGTTGATTTCATATCCACCCCTTCTTTCGCTTTGTGTTGAGCTCGTACGGCCTACCTCCGACCTATTTGAATTTGAATTCGAATTCTTGGAGTCAAATGGTAGGGTCATGGATGATGTGGCGCAAAGCCACCTACGGAGTAGAGATGAACTTTTACGTCTTCCAAACCATTTAGATGCCTAAGGAGACCGTGAGGGATGATAATACGCGGGGTGGTATTACCTAACTTAATGGGGGGGCTCATACTCCATTTGTCGTCGACATGCCGTCCTCCATCAAGGAATGGAAAAGCTCATGATGTTGGGCATCTGGAAGATGTGACACAATGGAAAATGACCCAATTGCGCCCCTGATGGTTCCTAAGAAGTTCTCAACATTTATAATCTGCATTATCTATCAGCTGCCACAAAAAGAAGGTCGTACAACAAGTTGATAAAAAAGAACATTCACTTCATCAACAACGGTTCAATGGCCTCCCATGTTAAATCCAAATTGCATCGCCTCATCATCAATGTGTTTATTAGAGCTCTAATACCTGTGTTTTTATATAATGTAAGTACACGAGTGCGTTGAAGGAATAAAGTGAATGTTAAGTCCGAGTCAATCTCTCGAAGAGTGTTACTTCCAATCACACGATAATTGATTCAAGTTAACGAAAAAAAATACACATAATTAATTTTTTTTTGAAGTTAGAAATGAAAAGAAAATAATTTTAGAGTTTAATTAAACTAATAATGGTGAAAGCGAAAATATTTTGGATTTTAAATGAGTTGAGATTTGTGATATCACTTAACCGTCATTTCATTAATGTCTCAATAAACCGGAAATGTAAATCACCAAGTTACAATGTTAGACCCAATTTTTCAATTTTAGTTAGTTACCTCTCTCGAACGAAAATAACTTTAGTTGATTAGTTCTACCAACTATATTTCTATGTTGATAAAACACAACTATCCATATTAAATCGTAGTGATAATAACTCAATGGGTCACATCGAGTTAGGATTATATCTCTATCTCCTAAAACAACCTAGGCATTAATTATTTTGGTCAAGAATGCACAATAATCTCTCAATGATTGCACAAACCACATAACTCAATCATCTATTGGCCACATACATGGTGAGAATTGAAACACATTAATAAAAACAACCTAGGGCATTAATTATTTTGATATAGAAACCACAACAATCTCTTAATAATTGCATAAACCTAGGCCAATCATCTATTGGCCACATAAATGATGGAAATGTCAACACAATAAAAAAATGCACAATAACAATGGCAACTTTAGCATTAAATGGTAAATATTGATACTAATGAAACTTAGGTCAAACTAAATTCTAAACCCCAAACACTTAGCCCATTCAATAGAAATAGAATATGAAAATAGAGATGAAATTCATTACAAAATGAGAGAGATAATGAAAAGATACAAGATAGTAGAAGAAACATGTCCCTTGAATGTTCTCTTGAAGAAAATGAAGGGTTGACATCTTGAATCTTCCTTTGGAATCCTAAATTCTATTTTGTATTTCCTCATTTTCTCCCACTATTTTCTCTCAAGTCTAAGGTTTAAGTGCGTAGAAAGACATGAAAGATGGAGTGCCTCCAAAATGGTTAAATAGGCATTTAAGAAGGCCAAAAAAATTTGTCCCACTTAATTGCAAAATGGCCCCAGTATTCTAAAAACAAAAAATAAGAAGAGGGGCCAGTGAGTGGCGTCACTCCCATTTCTTCCTTTTTGCAGCTTCGGTCCTCCATGTAATTGCACCTCCAATCCCTCAAATTTTATCTTATGCATTTTGGTCTTCAAACTTTTACTTTCCTTCTACTTTTGCCCTCCAAAAATTGGAATCTGGGTCACTAAACTTTCAGCAAGTGTACATTTTGGTCCCCAAAATATATTTTTGTGCACTTTCAGCCCATTTTTTTTCTTCATTTAGCTTTCTTCTCCTCCAATTTGGGATTTTAGCCTACAAAAACCACAATTACATAATTATAAATAGAAATTCACTCAATTTCATCAATAATTACCTCATTAAAGTACCTAATCAGTGTGTAAAAACATACTTATCAAGGACACTAAAGCTATATCTTGCTACAATCCAATGGCTCATGGTCGAAGCTCACACGTTGAAGACCTCTTCAGCTGTGTATAAAAAACAAACAGTAGATCTAGTGAGTGCCAGTAGAAAACTCCCTCCGTTAGAGAAAGAAGAAAATGAACCCTGACAAAGAAGGGGAAAAAGGTTTCCAAGGCCTTATCTTCCTGGCCTACTATGGGGAGGCCTCTTCCTCGTTCATCAAGTATTCTAATATGGATAGTAATAAAGAAGAAACGACCACTTTCACCAACGAAAATGACTACCCCTCTTGCCCCCAAAACCATAAACTCTAAGGGGCCAAAGGAGATCCTTTCATCGATTCTATAGAAGCACAAGATACAACGGGCCTCTGATAAGGCTGAGGACTTCTTATGGACAAACCCATATAGAGTTTGTAAAGGAAGTGTTAGAACTGCTTCCACTAGAGATCGCATCGATCGCAGTTGTTCACAAGACCGAGGCGTAGAAGGACCATACTTTCTCCTGCGAGATGAAAGACTTGGCGATAGCCAACAACGCTTGTATTGCCCAAGCCTTAAGCACTGACATCCAGCTAAAAACCTTAGTAAAGTGTCACCGAGCCAAGAACGTCGACTTGGCACAAAAGTTGGAGATTGCCATTCATTACGACGAAGTTGTGAATGCTGATAGGGCTAAAGGAAAAAAAAATCAAGGCGAGGATGGATGAGGCTGAAAATAAGTTGGAGAAGGCAAAAGCTGTAGCTGAGCAGCAAAAAAAATATTTGCATGAGACTGAATGTCAAGTGGTCGCCTTGACGAGGCATGTAGATTATGCTAATGAATTTTATTGCCTAGCAGTTGAGGCTCTGGAAACCTCGAACAAAGATAAAAATAAACCGAGACAGCTAACTGAAGCCTAGGAAGAGAAGATTGAGTCCTTGAAAGCCGAGGCAAAGACCATGGGTGAAGCAGCGGTCTAAGATTATATTGACAACTTTGAGAAGATCGAGTTTTACGACACCTTTGCCAATTATTGGGCCTCTTGGAATTCTGAGTTGTCCATCCAGACTTGGATAGAACTTCTCTTGAGAGAAGTTTGGGGGACCTATTGGAGGCTGGCTCGATCTTTAGGCTACCGATGAAGTCCAGGAAGAGGCTCCAAAAAGGTTGAGAAAAATGAAACAATAAGTGATGGGGCCATTGTGTCTGTAGATCTCTGGGTTTATTTATTGCTAATTTTGTAATGGCTTCGGTCCTCTGATGTGAATCGTTTTAATGAATGGAAAACTTTTATTATCCAACCGTTGATGCCTCTTCCAATTAACAATTATTTTACATGTTTTTTCATAGTTCCTTATTGTACAACTGATGAACCGACCTTAGTATTCCTCATTTAGTAATATTATATAAATGATACACAAGTATTGACGCTTTAGCTAACACTGGCATCACCTCAATTTGTAAAAAGCGTCTCATCGGAATGATGCGTTGACTCCATGTTCTTGTCAAGTGCTTTTTTCATGGTGGATTATTCATTCATGGAAAGCATCATCTTCGATGGAATTAGAGGCGACCCCTGCTGGGGTGTCACTCATCTCGTCAATCAAAGTGAACATCTTTGAAAGAGGTGACCCCTTAGAGGGCGTCACACACCTTATCAAGAGCTTCCTTCATAGTGCGTGGTCATCCGTGGAAGGAAAGAGTAATGAAGTGGTAATTCATAACAATAATTCATTTCATTGGTACATAAATATTTACAAGACATAAATACAATCCATCTTGAATAATTAACTACCTATTTGTAGTATTTCCTCATATGTTCAATATTTCAAGGATAAGGCATCAGCTTTCCTTCTAATTTCAATCTTGTAAGTGCCAGGGCATGGTTCTTCATTGATACGGTACGGTCAATTGTGTCCCAACGTACCTACACGCGGCTCTTTCGAGGATATGATAACCTTCCGGAGCACCAGATTGCATATGCAAAATGTCCTTTTCTTCACCTTACTATTATAATAATGGGTCATTTTGTGTTAACGTTTGGCAAATTTCGTCTGTTGGTGTTTGGAAAGCTTCCTCTGATAGTCATCCCTCACTTTCTCAAGGAATTCAAGCTCATATCTTCTCAACTCTTCATTAGTTATCTCATTGAAATGAATGCGACGATGTGAGGATACTCCTACCTCCATGAGACCCATGGCTTCTGCTCCATAAGTCATTGAATAGAAGGTTTCTCTAGTTGAGATTTGGACGGTAGTGTATATAACCCAGAGAACTTGAGGAACCTTGCCAGCTCATTCTCCCTTCGAAGTGTCAAGTTTCCATTTGAAGGTATACTTGATGTTCTTATTGATAGTTTCAACTTGGCCATTGCATGGGGATGATGAAGCGTTGAGAAATACTATTTAATCCTCATATTCTCACAAAGATCCATGTCATCAAATTTTGTCATTATCAGATACAATAGAATAGGGAATACCAAACTGGTATATTTTGTACTTCCAAAGAAACTTAGAAGTGTTCGCCCCTATAATCTTAGCCAAAGGTTCTGCTTTGACCCATTTTGTAAAATAATTAATCGTAACAATGGCGAAGCTGGCACTTTCTCTTCGGTAAGGGGCCTACGAAATCAATCCTCTCATTTGGCAAATAGTCATGGGCTAGATACCACTATTAGCTCTTAGGATGAATTCCTTTACACATGGAGAAACGTAAACACTTGTCACACTTTCAAACAAAATGCAGTGCATCTTATTTCAGGGTGGGCCAGTAATATCCATGCCTAAGAACTTTGTGTGCTAATGCTAGTCTTCCAGAATGATTGCCACATACTCCTTCATGAATCTCCCTTAAGTTGTAGTTCGCATCTTCTCTTCTAGTACATTGAAAGATAGAGAATCAGAAGCTTCTATGTCTTGCATAACAAAATGAACAGCTCTTCTCCTAAGTTTGTGAGCTTTAACTTTATTGTCGGGTAAAACTCGATCTTTGAGAAAGGCAATAATAGGTTGTATCCAGACTGGGGTGCCTTCTATCCACACCATTCTTCTCCCTTGGTAATTGAGGGCTAGACAAGGTGTTTGATTGGGACTACCTTGAGAAGTTCAGAATCCTTGCTAATGGCCAATTTTGACAAAGCATCGGCTTGGGTATTTTCCTGCCAGCTCAAACTTTTCGATGTAACGGAGAAAATCCAAATTTGAGGTATGCGGCCATACTTTTGTCTCTAGTAATAAAGTTGTCATTGACTTGACTTACTATCAGTGGGAGTCATTGCTGATGAGCAACCTCTTCACTTGTATCTTCGTAACCAACTTAATGCTAGCTGGGTGCTTCATATTTAGCACCGTCATAGGAGTCTTTAAACCTAGACCCTACAATGTAATTGAGCATGTGTCCTTCAGGACTCTCCAAGACCACTTCTACTCCGAAGCCAATTTCTCCGGATGAACCATCGACAAAAAAGTTCCAGGTCAGTTCAATAACCATCTCTAATTTAAGGGCTCTGGAAAAATCGATCACGAAATCTACAAGGGATTGACCATTAGTGGAAGTCTTGGGTTTGTAAATTAAATTAAATTCGCTAAGCTAGACACCATTTTAATAATCTTACTGAGGTATCTGGCTTTTGAAGTACCTGCTTGAGTGGAAAGTTTGTTAATACATGAATACTATGAGTCTGAAAGTATGGCCTCAACTTTCTTGATACAGTTATTAACAGGAAGGCAATCTTCCATTGGTAGGAAAACTTTGCTTATGTAGTAAACTAGCAAATTTTTATTTCGTTTTCTTCTCTCATGAGAATCGAATTGGCTACTTCTTCGGGTACAACCAAGTAAAGTAGTAGAGGCTTGTTTGCCCTGGGTTTGGATAGGAGAGGGTCTATCTAAGGTACTTTTTTAGCGCCTAAAATGTCTCCTCGCACTTTGATGTCCATTGGGACTTTTTCCCTCCTTTGAAGATCTTGAAGAAAGAAAGACACTTATCACTGGCTTTTGAGATGAAGCGATTGAGTGTTGTTATCCTTCTTGTAAGACTTTACACCTCTTTGGGCTTTTGTAGAGATCTCATCTCAATTAGATCCTTAATCCTTTTCAGATTTGCTTCAATTTTCCTTTGATTAACTATGTAGTCTAGAGTTTACCAAAAGGCACGCAAAATGTACATTTGAGAGGGTTTAGCCTCATCATATATCTCCTCAAGATTTGGAATCAAGGTGTTTTACATGATCCTTTGTTTAAAGGCTCTTCACAGCATATCATCTACATAGACCTCCATGGTTTGCCAATGAGATCGGAAAATATTTTATTTACCAGCCTTTGGTAAGTGGTCCTAGCATTTTTCAACCCAAAAGCATCTCTTTGTAGCAATATAAACCTCTATCTGTAATAAACGAGGTGTTCTCCTCATCTGTAGGGAACATGGAGATTTGGTTATAGCCTAAATATGCGTCTATGAAGCTAAGCAGCTCATGTCCTGAAGTAGAATCTACTAACTGGTCTATTCCTGGAAGTGGAAAGCTACCTTAGGACATGCTCGATTATGGTTAGAGAAGTCGATACATACCCTCTATTTTCCATTGTGCTTCTTCACTAGAACAAGGTTTGATACCCACTTTGGATAGGTGGCCTCTTTGATGAAATCGTTATTAATTAGCTTATTAACCTCCTCCTTTAAGGTCTCGTACATTTTAGAGTTGAGTGCTCTTCATTTTTGTCTATGAGGGTATGTTTTGGATAAATATTCAAATGGTGGCAACTAACCTTTGGACTGATGCCCACTATATCCCCATGCCTCTATGTAAAAACATTCAAGTTCTTGCACAAAAAGCTTTTGCGCTCTTCCTTGACTTCGTGCGGTATATCCCTCCCCACTTGTAAGGCTTTGGTGGAGTCTTGATGGTCCACGGAGAAGCTTTTCAGTTCTTCCATGGGAGTCGTTTGTGGATCAGACACAATGACGTATGGGTCTAACTTATGAAACAACCCCTTTTCTTTTACAGTATCTCCTACCATTTTGATGCCTTTCTCTTGCTTAGGGGAGTGCCCTTCTTCAGGAATGTCGAGATTTTTAGTATCTAATAATATCATGTTAGCACCACGGGGTTCAGCCTTCCTTAAAGAGTTAAGATAACATTCAATTGACCCCATCTGATCAACTCGGACTGAGGCAATTCCTTACTCAGAAGGAAATTCCATACACGGGTAGTGAATGGAGGTAACTGTCCATAATTCTTTCAAGGCAAGTCTGCCCAACACTCCATGATAAATGGATCGAGAATTCCATGAAGTGGTGGGCTACTCGAATTCCAATAACCAAAGTGATTGTACCCCTTGAAATGATGCTATCGTCAATAAATCCATATAGTTGGGAGGTCATGGAAATGAGCTTATGATCCACCAGCATTTTATCATAGGTCGAGCTAAACAATATGTTTATTGAACTCCCATTGTCTACAAGCATGCGTTTCAATCTGTTGTAGGCTATAACAGCCCTTACTACTAAATCATCACAGTGGGGATAATGCAGACCTATCGCATTCTCTTGGATAAACGTGATAGGCTATGCTAGCCTCGCCTTATGGGAATGACTGACTATGAACTGGCCATGGATGGATCCTTAGCTTCTCTAGCATATTTTATTTGTGTGTTCCGAGAATCATCTCCTACATGTGGTCTTCAAATGATTGTGTTGGTCTCTCGAAAGGAACATTTTTCGTCGCAACGAGAAGATATCTCCTCTATCTCTACCTTTACAGTCACCCATTTTATGCAACGTGAATTATACCACAAGTATACGATGTCAAGTTTTGTAATATAGTGTTGGAGTAAGAGTATCGAACTCAAAGGGATTGATATTTCGAATTTCTACTAAGTACTATAATTATATACCCTCTATTTTATCTAAATGAATGAATTTTATAATCAATATTTTTTTAAAAAACTAATATGGTGACGAATTCAACAAATAAATGCAAACTAGATGAATAAACAAGTGAGGAAGTCTAGGGTTATGATTTCACCTA